>OZ024913.1:7875735-7960735 GCA_964017125.1 Flabesymbios commensalis
ATGCGGGCTAATCTTTCACTGTGACCTTTCCCTGCTAACCCACCAAACCTTGATTCACAGTTGGGCTAATGTTGGCAAACCGTCGAAGACGATGGTCGAAACTCAACGCAGCATCTGGTGTTTGTCGAAACTAAGGTGTACGTCGTGCTCATTTAAAATATATAAAATATTTATTCAAAAGAACTATGCGTTAAATTGATAGTACCGTTTTTCGGAAAACAAATAAGGAAACCAATTAATTAGACAGAAGGAAATGTATTTAATTATTATATAATATGCCTTTCATAATATTACAGAATGGCTATGCGATTTTTTAAAAAACTCGAGTAAATGACAACATAGAATTGGTGCCAGCCCTGAATGCAGTTAAATAGCCATATATTAAAGTACAAAATAATGTGACGATCAGGTTTACGTCAGAAACATTTTAAATCTCTACATGTAAGTTTGAAATTGTAATAATAGAGGACAACTAAACTGTGAACAGCCAAACCAACAGTAACCTGACAGCCAAACCAACAACAACCTGACAGCAAACCAACAACGACCTGACAGCCAAACCAACAACAACCTGACAGCTAAAACAACAACAACAACCTGACAGCCAAACTAAAAACAACATGACAGCCAAACCAACAACAGCCTCACAACCAAACCAACAACAACCTGACAGCCAAACCAACAACAACCTGACAGCCAAACCAACAGCAACATGAAAGCTAAACCAACAACAACAGACAACCAAACCAACAACAACATGACAGCCAAACCAACAACAACCTGACAGCCAAACCAACAACAACTCGACAGCCAAACCAACAACAACCTGACAACTAAACAACAACAACCTGATAGCTAGACCAACAACAACATGGCAGCCAAACCAACAACAACCTGACAGCTAAACCAACAACAACATGGCAGCCAAACCAACAACAACCTGACAGCTAATCCAACAACAACCTGACAGCCAAACCAACAACAACCTGCAGCCAAACCAACAACAACCTGGCAGCCAAACCAACAACAACCTGATAGCTAAACCAATGACAACCTGACAGCTTAAACAACAACAACCTGACAGCTAAACCAACAACAACAACCTGACAGCTAAACCAACAACAACCTGACAGCTAATTCAACAACAACCTGGCAGCCAAACCAACAACAACAACCTGACAGCTAAACTAAACACAACAACCTGACAGCTAAACCAACAACAACTGCAGCCAAACCAACAACAACCTGGCAGCTAAACCAACAACAACATGACAGCCAAACCAACAACAACCTGCAGCCAAACCAACAACAACCTGACAGCTAAACCAAAAACAACATGACAGCCAAACCAACAACAACCTGACAGCTAAATCAACAACAACCTGACAGCCAAACCAACAACAACCTGACAGCCAAACCAACAACAACATGACAGCCAAACCAACAACAACCTGACAGATAAATCAACAACAACATGACAGCTAAACCAACAACAACCTGACAGATAAATTAACAACAACCTGACAGCCAAACCAACAACAACCTGACAGCCAAACCAACAACGACAATCTATACGGCTAAACCAACAACAACCTAACAACTAAACCAACACAACCTGACAGCCAAACCAACAACAACCTGACAGCCAAACCAACAACAACCTGACAGCCAAAAGCAACAACAACCTGACAGCAAAACCAACAACAACATGAAAGCTAAACCAACAACAAACTGACAGCCAATCCAACAAAAACATGACAGCCAAACCAACAACAACCTGAGAGCCAAACCAAAAACAACCTGACAGCTAAAACAACAACAACCTGACAGCCAAACCAACAACAACCTGACAGCTAACTAACAACAACCTGACAGCTAAACAACAAGAACCTGACAGCTAAGCCAACAACAACCTGAAAGCTAAACCAACACAGCCTGACAGCCAAACCAACAACAACATGAAAGCTAAACCAACAACAACATGAAAGCTAAACGAACAAAAACCTGACAGCCAATCCAACAAAAACGTGACAGCAGAACCAACAAAACCTGACAGCCAAACCAACAACAACCTGACAGCTAAGACAACAACAACCTGACAGCCAAACCAACAACAACCTGACAGCTAACTAACAACAACCTGACAGCTAAACAACAATAACCTGACAGCTAAAACAACAACAACCTGACAGCCAAACCAACAACAACCTGACAGCTAACTAACAACAACCTGACAGCTAAACAACAAGAACCTGACAGCTAAAACAACAACAACAACCTGATAGCCAAACCAACAACAACCTGACAGCTAATTAACAACAACCTGACAGCTAAACAACAAGAACCTGACAGCTAAACCAACAACAACCTGACAGCCAAACCAACACAACCTGACAGACAAACCAACAACATTCTGACAGTTAAACTAACAACAACCTGACAGCCAACTAACAACAACCTGACAGCTAAACCAACAACAAAATGGCAGTATAGCTAGGTTATGTCAGCTTTTAGAATCACAATGATAATTCTGAGGCCAACCGCCTCAGAATTATCAGGGGAAAATAAACAAACGTATCTTTACATTACAATAAAGGCATACATTTGACACATTGATGTTACCATATAGACTTGAATATTTACAAGCCTGGGAAGCCAAGAATATGACAGGCTACACAACCAAAGCTCTCATACCCAAACTCAAGCGAAAAAATACAGGTGAAGCAGGTGTGTCGTTTTGCTTCACTGAACCATAATATTTATATTACGCAGACCCCACTCCTGTGAACGTTGACCATGATGCGCATACGCGAGCGCCCACATTGTTTACTCAGCGCATCATGACGACCCACATACTTTGAATGAACAATATTTCGCCGGAAAGGCAATTTCCAGCTAAAAATGACGAAAACAATAATTTAATAATGAAAAAGTATGGATTAACTGAGCAGTTTTTACAAACAATTTTATCAATTTCAGTAGAATTTTCTTTAGGTTGAAACCGTATATAATACGGATAACAGTAGTATTATAGGTAAAGGTGCAGGTTTATGGTCTGATATCAAGTCTGAAGACCTATCATCCGACTTTACATCTTACCCCCCGGTCACTGGACCTGTTCATTCGTGTGCCATTTCAACTCCACGGAGAGCATACAGTCCTGCAGCCGTTTCGGCGCATTGAACTTATCGTACACATTGCCATCTCTGTCCTACCAGGTACTCATTTTCACCTGAGTCAATTGAAGCATTTGAGGGTGAAGTGCCTTGCCCAAGGAGACAACATCTTAACAATGTCCCAAGATTAAGAGGGGAGAAACATATTTCTCTGAAAATTTTGCAGCAAGCGGGATTCGAAACCGCACGGCAGGCAACGACATCGGCAGAGCGCCACGCTCTAACCATTGCGCCATGTCCCCATGATAGCGGTTGAAAAGCGAAAAATACACGAACATTAATTCCACCTCAATACATTACAACATATGGAATACTAGTATTATCTGACGAAATATACACCCACTCACGTCTTAATTTTAACTGCTAGAGGTGAGATGATCATTTCATTTAATTTATTAGCCTTCAAATGAAGATAACATACACAAATAAGTGAAGGAAAAATAATATTTGCAAGTATTAAAAATCACTTAACAATAACTTTCAAATTATTGGGTTTTGGAATTATATTTTACAATAGTTGCTATAAAGTAAAGTCAGACCAACTTGTACAGCTGTACACTGTCAGTCAGACCATCTTGTACAGCTGACAGCTGTGCACTTTCAGTTAGACCATCTTGTACAGCTGACAGCTGTACACTGTCAGTTAGACCATCTTGTACAGCTGACAGCTGTACACTGTCAGTTAGACCATCTTGTACAGCTGACAGCTGTACACTGTCAGTTAGACCATCTTGTACAGCTGACAGCTGTACACTGACAGTTAGACCATCTTGTACAGCTGACAGCTGTACACTGTCAGTTAGACCATCTTGTACAGCTGACAGCTGTACACTGACAGTTAGACCATCTTGTACAGCTGACAGCTGTACACTGACAGTTAGACCATCTTGTACAGCTGACAGCTGTACACTGACAGTTAGACCATCTTGTACAGCTGACAGCTGTACACTGACAGTTAGACCATCTTGTACAGCTGTACACTGACAGTTAGACCATCTTGTACAGCTGACAGCTGTACACTGACAGTTAGACCATCTTGTACAGCTGACAGCTGTACACTGTCAGTTAGACCATCTTGTACAGCTGACAGCTGTACACTGTCAATTAGACCATCTTGTACAGCATATCCCTTGTAAAATTATTGTTAACGACTCGCGAATAGTCATCAAAAATATATTGCAAAAAAGATAAGCCGCACTATTCACATGTCAACTTTAACCTAGAAGTCAACTTCGTGGTCGATTATATTAGCACAAACATGTTGTTGTAATAAATGAACATAAAATGTGCTAGCTCTTGAAGAGCTTGAAAGCATCGATCGGATCAGCTGTAATGAATTTTTGTACGTAGTGGACTTTATTAGTAGACTGCTTACATTTCAATTAAGCAGTCACGTGTACTAAGTAGGCAGTCACATCGTCGCCTCGGAGCTAAAGGATCCTATCTGCCACTCTAACGAGTGTCAGATAGGATCCTTTAGCTCCGAGGAGGCGACATGTACTTCCTTTTGGCTTTGCAAAGCAGAACTTATAAACTATTGTCAAAATTTGATACATTCTGATCAAATTCTAGATTGACTTAACCCTTTGACTTCCAGGCCGGGGTGCATACCAGGATCCAGATATACTGGTATAAGAGTTCTATTTTCCGTCATTTGAAGCTGGAATTGCTAACGCAATTTCCAGCTTCAAATGACGAAAAATACATAAATGTAGTATATATTTGACAAAAATTTGTGTCATTTTATGGTTACGTTCATTGACGAATGACGACGGAAATTTCCGTCATGTATGGTAGTGAAAAGGTTAAGGGGGTTCGCAGGAGTATTTGATAAAAATAGGAATTATTTTTTACACAACATAAAAAGACAATGATTTTTTTTCAATTATTGTTACTTTATATAGTTGCTTATATAGCAGCCGAGCGAATACGTTTGCTAACATTATAACAGATTATAAGATACACCATTCTATCATTGCAAAAAACTAGTGCAAAGGCGAACGCGAGCGCGAGGGGCAACGTGACAAGCTTTAAAACTGTTAGATTTTTTTCGCGCGTCGCGCTGGGAAAGGCAGGAAAATAACGTCTAATTTCGCGGTTGTCCGCGTGGTGTCGCCACGTGCAGATATTCTGTCACGTGTGTAATCTTGAAAAAGTAAAATGATTATCGTGCTGTTAATTAACAGAATATATTTAAAATAAGGCCTTTTGTCATTTCGTTAATGCGGGATAATACATATAACTTGAGTGTAAAACACACCACCGCGAACGCGTAATTATCAAATACACTATTTTATCATCGCTATAACATATCAGGATGAAGACGAACGCGAATTGCAACGTGAAAAGTTAGAGTTAGCCTGTCGCGTGTCGAGCCGGTTTGCATATATGGGGAATGCAGGGAAATAAACGTCGAATTTCGCGGTTGTTCGCGTGGTGTCGCCACGTGCATATATTCGCTCTAGAATTCGCTGTGGTGACGGTGGTGTGCTATACGCTTTAAGGCTTCAAGTGATTCATTTTAACTTAATAAAATACGAATTTATGATAAAAAATAATCTGTACACAAAAACAATCGTAAAATTACAAGACATGATGCAAGAAAAGTAGAAGGATGGGTTCATCTTTGTTTTTGTCTTGTATTCTTCACATGTCATTTAATATATTGAATAAGAACGTCTTTATCAGTCCCTGTTGGGGGTAGCAGCGAGAGGTCAGTCTTGATGATCGTCATAACACAGTCTTGATTAAATGTAACAAATTTTGATAAATTGTAACGAAAATGACGTATCGTGTCTTTATTTTGTATATTTCCTTTTCTATGTATCAGTTATAATTCTTTTTTTTTCTCTTGTCTTATATAATATCCACTAAGGTGGCATCCATGACGGCGACTTTCAGTCTTTATGAATGTCTCCTCCCCATTTTGTTTTAACTGTCAACAATGTATATTATCCATTTTACTGTAATATACACATTTTTCTTCTTCTGGGTGGCGCCTCAGATTCCCCAGTTCATCCAGAATAGCATCAAAATAGCATCAGGTTCTATTTTCCTTGGTACACACAATGTTGAATTTACCTTCTCAGCGCGGGGACCGACTTTAGACGTCAGAATCACGTCTAAAGTCGATTCTCGCAGTGAAAGAATAAGATATTTATAATGGCCGTTGATGATAACATAGATATTCAAACAAAGCGGAAAGAGCTAACTAAGACATTTATGATGATTTCAAATAAAAAACAACACTTTGGTCTCTTGGTTTATACACAAATATTTCAGCGCTTTAACGGGTTAATGTTGGCCCACCGTCTACAACGTTGGCCCAGCATTACACTGACGTTAGGTGTACGTCTCGTGTTTTAGCCAGGAGACTGTATTTGGCACATAAAGCAATACAGCCTTCTGCACAGAGTTCTTGCCCATAAAACCCACCTGATTATCGCCATTACGAATTTAGGAAAATTGATTTGCTGGCCAGTGGTCTGGTTGGCCGGGTATAGGCTGACAGTATGGCCGCGGGGTGGCCGGCTGGGGGCTGCGTGCCGATGGACAGACGGGAACACCACCCCCCGGGCCGTAACCATGGCACTGAGTGTGTGACTGACTGCTGTTGTCCATCAGCCAGCCGGCCTCCCCTACGCGCCGCTTATATTAGCTCCGCCCACGCGCTTCCCTACAGCTGTAATAGGACGGTCTGGTTATTGCTTATCAAAACGGTGGCGGTTCAGTTGGAGTTGTTTGGTACAGAAGTGGCGCGCGCGATTCATGTGTACCCCAGTCTACTATACCCCGGGTACCGTAAAGTTAGAAGTAAGGGGCTGGTATGAATGGCCCCGATCAGCCTGTATTATCTACCTTGTAAGCGTGCAGCCGGGGGAGCCCCCTAGCCGCTGTGTAGCGCGTGATACCCCGGCTGTGTAGTGGTGGGGTGAGGGGTGGAGGGCAGGCAGTGAAGCTTGCAGGCCGGGTCGGGCTGGCACATAGTGCTAGGTTATACAGGACGCTGCCCCCCGCCCGCCGACCAGACCTCTGTACAGTACACCATGATAGGCCTACAACACGGCTACAACTCTAACCTGGACCAGCGTTAAATCACAAGGTGTCCAGTCTTACAGCTGTCACCAGATCCACTGATTCACTGACTGACCAGCGTCTACACTGACCACAAGGCGAGTATCAGGACGTCACCCTGCCAGAGACAGGGGATCAAACCCTAACAATGACCGCACGGACACGCAGCTTGACCACGGCTACCTCCAGGACTATGATAGCGTGATAACGCACGCTCTACATTCACAACTCCTCAGCTGGTGACACTTTCTCCCCGTGTTTTTCTGCTGTGTTCCACCCTGTGTTGGGGTCTGGATCACTCTAGTCTCCTGCTTGTCCCCCTGTGGTCACCCTGTGGTAGGGTTTGGATGAGGGTGTCTGTGCTCGGCCTCACCCTGGCCCCTGTGTGCCGCCTTACCCTACCCTCCCTGGTGCAGAGCACGGTGCCCCGTGCGCCCCTTTTGCCCGTGGCACGCTGGAGAGCATGGGGGATTTGCTCTCCCCCAAGAGGAGAGATGTGTTTGATAGACTCAGACGTAGGCTCGACTCCTTGCGTCGCCACCAAAACGGAACAGCTCTAGGACGATACGCTCAACAAGGATCCTTGAGAGGACAGTTCGAGGCCCAGCATAGAGAAACCCTCCTGCTCCACCAGCGCTGGCAACAGTCGCGAGCCGCTAAACGTAACGCTCGCAGGGACTCCAAAGCCGTGCGGGACCCCGCTGCGGCGGCCACGGCTGCCGCGGCAAACACAGGCCCTAATCAGCCTAATAACCTGGTAAGTGATAGCCCAGATAACACAACACTCACCCAATGCTGGCTGAATATTGGGCCAGCGTGGCAGACGTTGACCCAACATTCAACCAACATCGGTAAATTATAACTAATATTGTCATCAGCTTTTATTCATGCTTTCCATTTTCAGGTAAAAAAATCTGCGAATATTTTTTGTAGGTATTGTAGGGCCTACAATTCCGATTTTTTTTCAGTCATTTAAAAAAAATCTGTTGTGGTAATACTGGGCCACACTGGACCATACTGGACCCATAATGAAGCGTATGCAAGAATAACCAACACATCATCACCTGATCACAATCATGTTATCAGATTTTTATTCATGCGTTTACTTCCATTCAGGTATTAAAAAATCAGCGTATATTTGTATAACTCTCTCTATTCAGAGAAATAATAATCATTTTTCCAGTCATTATCAGTTACTTAGACCTACATAAATTCTGTCCACAACAAGCCTCAAACCACTTTTACGAGTCATGATACTGTCATGGATTGGTGAAGGATATCACAGGGGTGTGATTGTTATCATAATGATTTGAAAGTCTGGTCCAGAAGAGTGTCAGTATTCAGCTAAGTAGTCATAGATTTACGTATCTCTTTAAAAAGATTATCTTTGCATAGGAAGTACAATACTACAAGAATACATGTTTACCATTTACAAACACCAGACGTCCATGATTACAATTTACAATATGGACATCAATTACACATGTTACATGATTGCCATTTGCAATACGGATATACCATGGTTACTCACCCTTTACAATACGGACACTACATGCTCCCGTGATTACCATTTACAATACGGACACATGGCATGATTACCATTTACCATACGCACACTGCATGATCACCATTTACAATATGGACATTACATGATCAGATGATTGTCATTTACAATATGGACATTACGTGATTACCATTTACAATATGGACATTACATGATTACCATTTACAATACGGACATTACGAGATTACCATTCACAATATGGGCAAATTACATGATTACCATTTACAATACGGACATTACGTGATTACCATTTACAATACGGACATTACGTGATTACCATTTACAATACGGACACATGGCATGATAACCATTTACAATATGGACATTACATGATTACCATTTACAATATGGACACATTTCATGATTACCATTTACAATACGGACATTACGTGATCACCATTTACAATACTGACATTACGTGATTACCATTTACAATACGGACACATGGCATGATAACCATTTACAATATGGACATTACATGATTACCATTTACAATATGGACACATTTCATGATTACCATTCACAATACGGACATTACGTGAATACCATTTACAATACGGACATTACGTGAATACCATATACAATACGGACATTACGTGATTACCATTTACAATACGGACATTACGTGATTACCATTTACAATACGGACACATGGCATGATTACCATTTACAATACGGACATTACATGATTTCCATTTACAATACGGACACATGGCATGATAACCATTTACAATATGGACATTACATGATTACCATTTACAATATGGACACATTTCATGATTACCATTTACAATACGGACATTACGTGAATACCATTTACAATACGGACATTACGTGATTACCATTTACAATACGGACATTACGTGATTACCATTTACAATACGGACACATGGCATGATTACCATTTACAATATGGACATTACATGATTACCATTTACAATACGGACACTACGTGATTACCATTTACAATACGGACTCTACATGATTAATGTAGAGACAATTATATCCATTGAATCACCAGCGTGATAACCATTGACAATACGGACACATACCATTCATGATTACCATTTACAACATGGACACATTACTATGATTACCATGATCACATATGTGAGATTCCTTTTCCTGATTTGGTGCGAATATTTCAGCTGACAGTCTCTGCGAGGCTACTGAATTAACAGATAATATTAAATCATGTCATTCGCAAGTTTTTAATTCACTGTGTCACAGAGTGAATTAAAAACCCTCTTAAAAGTCGCATGAATAAAAATATGATAATTATCGTACGTATTGGTATCAGTTAATATCTGATAGTTTCACACGCAGTACTACATTAGTGAGTCAAGTGTGTTTTCGTACGCATCGATATCATTTGAATCTAAAATGTCGCTGTATCCATACATCATGGTAAAGTGTGAGTAGTATATGTTGATGTAGTACTGGGCTTGTTCTGTATAGCTACACGTAGGCCTACAATAAAATACTGATTACTGTTACAACTGATATGGCATAAATAAATAGGCATACATGTGTACACTACAGTATTGTCCACAACATACGTTTTTAAGCATAATATATTTTAAACCAATAAAATGGCAAAGAAAATTGTAAAATGTTTCATCTGGATGATCAGGTACTAAACAAATGGATTTAAAATGTCTGATCAGATGATCAATTACCGAACAAATAGATTTAAATTTGTGAAGTGTTTGATCTTGAGGATAAACAAATGAATTTTGGAAAGGTGTATATTTTTTTTAAATAGAAATATTTTTTGGGGGGGTTTATAATCATGATACTAATAACTGGAAATAGCCATGATAACGTAAGCAATTTATCTAGCTGCAAAAGAATGAAAAAGGGAGGGAAAATACAAATGATCACGATGACCTAAATAAACCATCAGTTGATATAGCTGCAGACCTATAGCATGTATCATGTGGATATAGGGAGAGTATTTGCTCATCTTGACCCTTTAAGTCCTCACGATGCATTAAAGCATCATTTTACATCCCTGAAACAGATCTAATTTTCTTATAACTAAGGGTTTTAGAACGAAAATTTCTATGAAACTAGTTTACCAATACATGGCAATTTTCTGTAATTTTTAAACCACATCAAATCATCTTCATTCACTACAAGGCAAGAATTGCGACAGCAATTCGCGGCTTGTAGTGAATGAAGATGACAATGGTAAATTCAGGCTTGAAAGGGTTAATACTGGAATAATACAATAATAACCAAAATGACCATGGTAACTGAATCACATGGCATTACCCCCTGTCCTGTCATCTCAACTTGTCAATTGTTTGCTTCTATTTCCAGTCATTTGAAGCTGTAATGGCAACACAATTTACAGCTTGAAAAAAAGACACCTCCAATATTAAATCATTCTATTTTTGTTTTACCATGTTTACTGAGCAACTACCACTAATATATTAACCCTTTCAGTGCGGGGATCGTCTTTAGACGTCATAATCTGAGGTCTATAGACGTTAGATTCTGACGTCTATAGTGACTACGTCGATCCTTGCAGTGAAAGAATTAAAAACATAATAAATTATAACTATTAACATGAATGTATGATTATTTTGAATTGAAAAAACCCTTTGGTGTCCATGGTTTATACAAAAATACGGCGACACGCAACTTTCAGTAAGTTAAAAGTAGTGATAATTATTTGTTTAGGCCCTACATTTACTTATTTGTTTGATTTAGACATATCAAGGAGCGTTATTTAAACTTTGATTAACCATTGTGCTGCTGGATAGTAAACATGGTAAATTGTGCGGCTGAATTGTTTGTTTTTATTCTTCGTAATTTAAAGCTTAGCTGGAATTGCTTAATTTCTAGCTTCTAACGACGAAAAAAATATCTAGGCGTATTTATGAAAATAGAAATATGTGAATATCATGAACTGGTTTATTTGATGAACTGATCATTTATTAAACCGATGTTGTTTTAATGTTGGTCCAACGTCGTAGACGATGGGCCAACATTAAGACAACACCCCATTCACCTCATCCTGGTCACATCAGGCGCACGGTAATATTGGAAAGTTCACATTAACGGATTTTACTGGATCGGATGAGTATTAAAAATAATTAAAACTTGTAATAATAATCTGATGATAGGCCTACTCGTTTACACTGTGTGACCGGTAAGTACTGCGCCGGTAGTGTTTTAGACATGTTAATAGCCCATATATCATATGTAGGCCTATGTGCGCACATAGTATTATCAGTAGTAGTATTAAGTAGGCTATACCGGGTTGTATAACAGTATAATAGGCCTAGTGGACCTAATGCTTTTTGCGCTGGACTTGTAGGCGGCTTGGTCTTATTTCTGATCAGTATATGTGCCGCTTGTACAAATGGTACAGAGAGCAGGTCGTGTACAAGCCATACGGCAGACAGGCCAGCTGTCTACAGCGTGTATGACCTGCCCCCCCTCCCCGCCACCTCCCCAAAATACCGGCCCCCACCCCCCAAAACACCGCCCGTAAAAACCAAGCGCGCGACTCATGAATGGCGAGCCCGCGCTAAAATGTGGAGTAAGCGGCAGCAACAGAGGGTGGTACAACAGCGGCGCAATGATGTGACAATGCTGTATACATGGTATAGAGGCAGCGCAATGATGGCCAATGCTGTACACAGGCGGCCTAATGATGGATAACCTAATGTTGGGTTACTGTTGGCCCACCGTCTGCGACGTTGGCCCAACAATAACCCAACATTGGGGGCCATTGTAGGATTTTAAAGCACACATGAATCATTAAACCAATGTCCCGGAGAACCTTTGTATTTGCTACTTGAAAATCCTAATAGATAGGTTTAATCAACCAAGGATTCTAGTATCCTTGTATCAATCAAAGCTGGCTTAATGCTTCTGTGAAGCGTAACAGGCGTTGCGCCAACATTAAACCAATGCTGGTTAATGTTGGCACATCGTCTGTGACGTTGTGCCAACATTAAATCATACCTCATATTTTCTGGAATACGCAAACAATTTTTTGGTTATAATAATTTACTCTATCATATTCATGTTATAACCATGATAACATCAATGATGATAACGGCAAGACATTTATCAACCACAATTATATGAGGTTTCTTTAATATCATGGTTAGTAGTAGCTCAGGCGAATCATAACCATGATAACCACAAAGCAGTCATAATCATAATGCCGATGATATTTATTCATGATTTGTTGGGGTGTACTAGTTTTGTTGAAGTAATATATATGCAGGCCTACTGTTGGTGAGGGTTTTGCATGTGTTTTCTTAAACATGTTAAAGGTTTTTGTGTATTTTGTCTGTGTTTTGTTGAGAGGTTCGTCTGTATTTTCGTGGGGATTTTGTATATACATTTATGTAAGGTTTTGCATCGCTGCTTTCTCAAGGGGCTAGCAGGTATATTCTCTAGAGTTAACCATGTTAACCTATTGTATGTTTTCTTGAGGAGTTTGTAAGTGTTTTTAAGGGGTTTGAAAGTGTTTTTTTATAGTTTATTTTTGTGTGTTTTCTTGAGGGGCTTGTAATTGTTTTCTTGAGGGTTTGTATGTGCTTATTTTTTAGTTTATTTTTGTGTGTTTTTTGCAGGGGTTTGTAATTGTTTTCTTGAGGGTTTGTATGTTTTTTTATGGTTTATTTTTGTGTGTTTTCTTGAGGGGTTTGTATGTATTTTTAGGATGCTTGTATGTGTTTTGCTCATGGTGTTTGTATGTGTTTTTTAAGGGGTTTGTATGTGTTTTGCATTGGTGTTTGGATGTGTTTTTGAGGGGTGGGTATGTGTTTTCTTGAGGGTTATTGTAAGTAGGCCCTATGTACTATTTCATTGTGGACCTTTCACCAGATGGTATATATCATCCGCGATGCTTGTCATGTTTTATAAATATACACCCCCCGCCCCGCACCCCGCCACACAATACAGGTGATCTCAGCTTGTCACGAAAAGTCTCACGGTTATTAACCCTTGCAGTACTAGACCTGCATATATGTGGCTCCAAACATTATTAACCCTTGCAGTACTAGACCTGTATATATGCGGCTCCAAACATTATTAACCCTTGCAGTACTAGACCTGTATATACGCGCTCCAAACATTATTAACCCTTGCAGTACTAGACCTGTATATACGCGCTCCAAACATTATTAACCCTTGCAGTACTAGACCTGCGTCTCCAAACATTAATAACCCTTGCTAAGCGCGACTATAGTCGTTTTCAAGCAGTTTTATTAATAGCCGGTTAAATCGCAGTTTTGGGGAACAAAATGAGTGCAAATTTAAACATCTGATCAATATGTGAAAATGTTCAGTCTCAAATTAAGTAAATATGTATAATATTCACGAAAATTTAAATTATTTAATTCAGCGGTTGAAGGGTTAACCCGTTATACCCGTATATCATCTATATAACGTGTTTAAAAGAAAAGAAAATATCACTAAATTGATAAAATAGTTGGTGCACCTGGTAAATGCTCACGTAATAAAACCCGTCAATTTGGGAGATGCCAATTTTTTTAAACGTGATTTAAATAGAGAATTCTTTTAATTATTTGAATATTGAACATGTTGCAATTGCGTCAGGAGTTCCGGCTTCAAATAACGAAAAATAGCAACAAGCAATTTAGGAGGATGAGGGTTAACATTAAACTCACGTGATTGCTGATTGATATACGTTTATTAATCATTTCCCACCAAGTTATCTCCTTCAAATTTTCACCCACGTGAACTTGTGTCTCGCTACCGCAACCCACAAGTTCACGTGGGTGAAAATGACTCATATTTATATATTTTGAGACCGAACATTTGCAAATCTCGATGTTTAACATGTTTAAACACACATTTCGTTCACAATAACAGTAATTTTTGATCGGCTAATAAAACTGATTGAACATGTTGAAAGCGAGTGTACTCTGGCTTAGCGTTCAACCATAACAGCGCGGGGATCCACTTTAGACGTCTGTAGACGTCAGATTATGATTGACGTCTGTAGGCGTCAGTTTCTGACGTCTAAAGTACATCCCCGCGCTGTAAAAGTAAAAGTATTTATAATGGCCGTAGACCCATAACATAGGTATTCAAACGAAGCGGAAAGAGCTAACTAAGACATTTATGATGATTTCAAATTGATAAAAACCCTTTGATCTTAATGGTTTTTATATAATTATTCAGCACTTTAAAGGTTAGAGGGTTAAATGCGTAGCTCAAAATAAGCACCAGGTGGGGTTAAATGTAAATTATTTATTATTACATAATATTACAATGTACATGATAGGGTAAGGAAAATAAATAAATTATACTCTGTACATGCAGCTGACAAGCTTTCACACACCATGTCAGGTATGATCTGATGATACAGAACAGTTTCTAAGAGAAAACGAAATTGATTTTGTCAAACTGGTATCAGGATAATATTGAGAATTTACTAGTTTTCGAATTAAAAAATGTGTATTTTTTTAGATAGTTTTGCGAATTATTTCCGATGTTATTTTTGTCGACAAGAAATACATAATAATTCTGATTTTAACATGTTCAACTTGTTGTAAATATGTCTTATTTGTACGCGTCATTTTCTTTAGATTTAGTGATTTATTCGCAAAAACCCATTATTTTCGATTATTTAAATCAATGTAATACATATTTGCGAAATCCACGAGAAAGATTTTCCCGCGTAGAAATTATATAATATAAATATAATATATATATAATATAAAATATATATGGAATCATTGGATATGTTGAGAAAGGTTCTTGACAAAATAACTTTTCACAAAAAACTGATGCCGTAGACGGCGCAACAATATCAAACAATATTATTGGGTGTATCGTGTGCATGGTGTGTGGAAGGCGTAATTAATATGCACACATGGCATACATCATATCCAGGTCGCCATGCTGTATAAGATAAAAATACTCAAAGACATGTAGAGGTGATAGTATAATATACAGTACCATATTACTAACATATAATAAATTTATTTTTGTTAAACAATTAAACAAATTGTTTCTAACGTGTCTGTAACCATGGTAACCAATGGCAACTAAATCAAATCGAAAGAGGCAGATATGTGACTGTTTAGTGATAATGTAATACAATATTTTGACATCTTCATTTTATTGCGCAATTTTTATATATTCGTGAACATGGTGGTGAGAGGATTATAGTCTGTCGACATAATCATGTTAACCCTTTGACTTCCAGGCCGGGGTGCATGCCAGGATCCAGATATACTGGTGTAGGAGTTCTATTTTTCGTCATTTGAAGCTGGAATTGCTAACGCAATTTCCAGCTTTAAATGACGAAAAATACATAAATGTAGTATATATTTGACGAAATAAAAGTATTTATAATGGCCGTAGACCCATAACATAGGTATTCAAACGAAGCGGAAAGAGCTAACTAAGACATTTATGATGATTTCAAATTGATAAAAACCCTTTGATCTTAATGGTTTTTATATAATTATTCAGCACTTTAAAGGTTAGAGGGTTAAATGCGTAGCTCAAAATAAGCACCAGGTGGGGTTAAATGTAAATTATTTATTATTACATAATATTACAATGTACATGATAGGGTAAGGAAAATAAATAAATTATACTCTGTACATGCAGCTGACAAGCTTTCACACACCATGTCAGGTATGATCTGATGATACAGAACAGTTTCTAAGAGAAAACGAAATTGATTTTGTCAAACTGGTATCAGGATAATATTGAGAATTTACTAGTTTTCGAATTAAAAAATGTGTATTTTTTTAGATAGTTTTGCGAATTATTTCCGATGTTATTTTTGTCGACAAGAAATACATAATAATTCTGATTTTAACATGTTCAACTTGTTGTAAATATGTCTTATTTGTACGCGTCATTTTCTTTAGATTTAGTGATTTATTCGCAAAAACCCATTATTTTCGATTATTTAAATCAATGTAATACATATTTGCGAAATCCACGAGAAAGATTTTCCCGCGTAGAAATTATATAATATAAATATAATATATATATAATATAAAATATATATGGAATCATTGGATATGTTGAGAAAGGTTCTTGACAAAATAACTTTTCACAAAAAACTGATGCCGTAGACGGCGCAACAATATCAAACAATATTATTGGGTGTATCGTGTGCATGGTGTGTGGAAGGCGTAATTAATATGCACACATGGCATACATCATATCCAGGTCGCCATGCTGTATAAGATAAAAATACTCAAAGACATGTAGAGGTGATAGTATAATATACAGTACCATATTACTAACATATAATAAATTTATTTTTGTTAAACAATTAAACAAATTGTTTCTAACGTGTCTGTAACCATGGTAACCAATGGCAACTAAATCAAATCGAAAGAGGCAGATATGTGACTGTTTAGTGATAATGTAATACAATATATTGACATCTTCATTTTATTGCGCAATTTTTATATATTCGTGAACATGGTGGTGAGAGGATTATAGTCTGTCCACGTAATCATGTTAACCCTTTGACTTCCAGGCCGGGGTGCATGCCAGGATCCAGATATACTGGTGTAGGAGTTCTATTTTTCGTCATTTGAAGCTGGAATTGCTAACGCAATTTCCAGCTTCAAATGACGAAAAATACATAAATGTAGTATATATTTGACGAAAATTTGTGTCATTTTATGGTTACGTTCATTGACGAATGACGACGGAAATTTCCGTCATGTATGGTAGTGAAAAGGTTAATGGTGGTCATCCATTAAACCTCATCTTGCTAAATTAAATAATTTAAATGTCCACTCACTTGAGCAAGACAACTTCAACTCAACACTGCCCAAGTGGGTGAAAATTTAAATTTTGACTGATATTTGTTTAATTTGACACCAAACATTTGCGAGTCTTGGGTTTAAACAGTCATTTCCCAATAACTGTGATTTAATCGGCTAATAAAACAGGTTAAAAGTGCCTATAGTCGCGGTTGGCAGGTGAAGGGTTAGTTTGTCCTGTTAGACCCTATATACCTGTATACCACTCCAATGTTTCATACCAACTAAAATGTCACTAAAATGATAACATTTGTTGTGATAGATGACGAATTCACCAAATACACGAAATAACGCGATTTGCGATATTTTTATTTTCATAAACATGATAAATATTTTTTGGAAACACCTTTTTTCGTCGTTTGATGCCGATAATTGCGTTATCAATTCCAGCTTCAACATGAAATTCCCAATTTCCATGAGAAATATATACATTTATTATGTAAAATAGGCGGATTGAATTATGTGAATAATTACTATGATTAAGCAGCTATCACATGTACATGTAATTTCAGTGGTACCGGTATTTTTTTAGTTTGCACCTTGCTTGGAACGTCTATATACGGTCCTAGCAAGGGAAGGGTTAAACGTCTATATACGGTCCTAGCAGAGGAAGGGTTACAAGCTAATATTATAATATAAACAGATAAAGCGTAAACCGTACCAACGCGAGTGCGAAAATGATCAAATGCACTATTTTATCATTGCTAAAACACCAACGCCAAGGCGAAAAAGCGCGCTCGCTTCGCGTCGCTGTATATATATATATACGTGATGCAATATATTTGCAGTTATTATTTAATAAAAAATAAAAAAAACTATATTTTTATTACTAAGGGTACGAAAAGATTAATTTGGATAAGAATGACATTTTAAATCATGTGAATTGCTCCTTGTGTTGTGATTATGGTTATGAGTAGTGCTGTTCGCGAACCTCTGACTGGTTAGAGTACTTACGACTAGCCTGTTGCAAATGTGGGGAACCTTTGACAGATTAGAGTACTTACGAGATGCCTGTGACAAATGTGGAGAACCTTTGACAGATTACGGTTATGATTTGATTAGGATATTTTGTGAATTTATTAAAAATAACCAATAGATACATCAGTTTTGACTGACTTCCTCGTGACGTCCAGGCCTTCGTGACGTCAAGGCCTTCGTGACGTCCAGGCCTTCGTGACGTCCTGGCCTTCGTGACGTCCTGGCCTTCGTGACGTCCAGGCCTTCGTGACGTCCTGGCCTTCGTGACGTCCTGGCCTTTGTGACGTTCAGGCCTTCGTGACGTCCTGGCCTTCGTAACCATGTAAGGTCCAGGCCTTCGTGACGTCCATGCCTTCGTGACATCCTGATCTTCGTGACGTTCTGGCCTTCGTGACGTCCTTGCCTTCGTGACGTTCAGGCCTTTGTGACGTCCTATCCTTCGTGACGTCCAGGCCTTCGAGACATCCTGGCTTTCGTGACGCCATGGCCTTCGTGCCGTCCAGGCATTCGTGACGTCCATGCTTTCGTGACGTCCCCTCCTTCATGACGTGCTGGCCTTCGTGACGTCCAGGCCTTCGTGACGTCCTGGCCTTCGTGACGTCCTGGCCTTCGTGACGTCCAGGCCTTCGTGACGTCTAGGCCTTCGTGACGTCCTGGCCTTCGTGACGTCGATGCCTTCGTAACGTCCAGGCCTTCGTGCCGTTCCTGGCCTTCGTGACGCCATGGCCTTCGTGACGTCCAGGCCTTCGTAACGTCCATGCCTTCGTGACGTCCTTGCCTTTGTGACGTCTACGCCTTCATGCCGTCCTGGCCTTCGTGACGTCCAGGCCTTCGTGACGTCTAGGCCTTTGTAACGTCCTGGCCTTCGTGACGTCCAGGCCTTCGTGACGTCCAGGCCTTCGTGACGTCCTGGCCTTAGTGACGTCCAGGCCTTCGTGACGTTCAGGCGTCGTGACTTCCTGGCCTTCGTGACGTCCTGGCCTTCCTGACGTCCAGGCCTTCGTGACGTCCAGGCCTTCGTGACGTCCAGGCCTTTGTGACGTCCATGCTTTCGTGACGACCGCGCCTTCGTGACGTCCTGGCCTTCGTGACGTCCAGGCCTTCGTGACGTCCAAGCCTTCGTGACGTCCAAGCCTTCGTGACGTCCTGGCCTTCGTGACGTCCTGGCCTTCGTAACGTCCAGGCCTTCGTGACGTCCTGGCCTTCGTGACGTCCAGGCCTTCGCGACGTCCTGGCCTTCGTGACGTCCAGGCCTTCGCGACGTCCATGCCTTCGTGACGTCCACGCCTTCGTAACGTCCTGGCCTCCGTGACGTCCAGGCCTTCGTGAAGTCCAGGCCTTCGTGACGTCCAGGCCTTCATGTCCTCCCCTCCTTCATGACGTTCTGGCCTTTGTGACGTCTAGGCCTTCGTAACGTCCAAGCCTTCGTGACGTCCTGGCCTTCGTGACGTCCTGGCCTTCGTGATGTCCAGGCCTTCGTGAAGTCCAGGCCTTCGTGACGTCGTGGCCTTCGTGACGTCCTGGCCTTCGTGGTGTCCACGCCTTCGTAACGTCCTGGCCTTCGTGACGTCCTGGCCTTCGTGACGTCCAGGCCTTCGTGACGTCCAGGCGTTCGTGAGGTCCAGGCCTTCGTGACGTCCTGGCGTCCTGGCCTTCGTGACGTCCAGGCCCTCGTGACGTCCAGGCCTTCGTGGCGTCCAGGCCTTCATGACGTCCTCGTGACGTCCAGGCCCTCATGACGTCCTGGCCTTCGTGACGTTCTGGTCTTTGTGACGTCCTGGCCTTCGTGACGTCCTGGCCTTCGTGACGTCCTCGCTTTCGTGACGTCCTGGCCTTCGCGACGTCCTGGCCTTTGTGACGTCCTCGCTTTCGTGACGTCCTGGCCTTCGTGACGTCCAAGCCATGGTTACTAAATTATCCGAAATATATGTAATAACCATGATAACTGTGACTGATTCTTATTTTACTGTCGGCGCTTTAGCAATAGGGTAGTATCCAACAGAGACCCTTTGCATGTTGCCATGTAATATTATGTACCGTGCCATGAATGACGCTGTCTCTGTGTTCTCTTAACATTACACACGAGTTCAGATATTTTTGTCTCTCGTCAATTTTATATGAGTTATTGCAGAAATGCGTACTTATGCATTTCTGGTTATGGTGATAAGAGTTTATGTTATGACGTGACAGTTTGACGTATTGCGTATGGTGATAATCTGATAACGCCGGTCGCAATGGCGCAGAATTTGAAGACAAATGTGATATGTCGGCTCATTTGTGTTTTTGTCAATTTGACCACGCAAATGCAAAAGATATGGAGATTTGGAGATAACCACATCATTTTCTGACCACGTCTGTGATAATAATGTGCATTATGTGACAATCATGCTGACACATACACTACAGTATGTTTTTCTGCAATGCAAAAAGGCAGTAACAGCTTACTTGAAAAGTAAGCAGTTACTGCGTTTTGGCTTTGCACGGTATGATGATAACAGTTATGGTTCACTGTGATAGTGATTACAGCTATATATAGGGCCTACTGCCTCGTAAAGCTAAACACACTAACTACTCACTTTTCAAGTAAGCAGTTAACGTTAAGTAGCCTACTGTACATAATCTTATATATATATATATATATATATATAGGCCTAATCATAAAATTTATATAGCGCCGATTCTCATATAGATTCATAGGCGCTTGGTAGAGGCGCTTGGTATACGTATACATGGTATACTGCTCATATTATTTGATATTCAACATGTAGGCCTACACGTAACAGAGACATACAGTGCTCAGAGACATGTAGGTGCCTACATGTCTTTTTCATTTATTATCTAAGCACCCCCTAAGTTATTGTATTTCTGTGTAGGCCTACGTCACTGATAGGGTTAAGGTGTAGGCCTACGCTATTGCTGGAGTAAATTGTGGGCTTATGTCGATAAGCTACGATTAGAACCTTGGCTGATCTGGTAGCAGAGGACAGTTTGTCCATCACACCAGAAATAGTGGGCAAGTATTGCCACATAGGCTGACCAATGCTGATTTTAATCAACATTGGTCAGTGGTTTGTTTATTAGGCCCACTGTGAACAAGTGTCCACAGTGAGCCAACATTAAATCAACATTGATCACTGTCGTCTTAAGTTTTCCCGGCAAACACGAGACGTTCAACCAATGCTCGGTTAATATTGGTCCACCGTCTGCGACGCTGGCAGTGGCGGATCCAGGGGGGTGGTTTTGGGGGGGGGGGGGGGGTTTAAATCCCCCTCCGGGGTTTCTTTATGATTTGGTGATAT
The DNA here is from genome assembly GCA_964017125.1 of Flabesymbios commensalis. Taxonomy (NCBI): domain Eukaryota; kingdom Metazoa; phylum Annelida; class Polychaeta; order Terebellida; family Flabelligeridae; genus Flabesymbios; species Flabesymbios commensalis. Next base: position 7,897,625 of record OZ024913.1, read on the forward strand.
ACTGAGTGAGAAACAGTGCCTATATGCCTTAGATTGCATGCATGAGAAAACCTTTGGAAATTAAAAATTTCCTCGGGGGCGGGCCCCTCGACCCCTTTACAGTAAAATGTTTTATTTGTCAAATTTTGACCCCCCTCCCTCCTCACTGAAAAACTAGATGCGCCCCTGGCTGGCCCAACATTAACCAGAATTGGTTTCACGTCTCGTGTTAGCTGAGTATCGGGTAGCCTCCATGGTGGACGTGTGTTGTTGTCAGCGCTCACGTAGTTTCCAGTGTAGCCACAATGTAGCCACTGGGCATTGCATCCTCTCCGTCCACCCGTCACTCTCATTAACTTAATTATTCTAATGTATTGCCTGCTCTAACAGGTGGTCACATATGGAGCGTGCTTATGTCAACCTGCACTCTACATACCTAATACAGGGTGTGTATGTCAAACTGTACACTTAATAGGGCCTGCGTATGTCAAAGTGTAGGTCAACACTTAATCTGTTATAGGGTGTGTGTATGCCAGGCCCAACGTGCACTCTACATACCTAATACAGGGTGGGTATGTCAAACTGTACACTTAATAAGGCCTGCGTATGTCAAAGTGTAGGTCAACTCTTAATCTGTTATAGGGTGCGTGTATGCCAGGCCCAACGTGCACTCTACATACCTAATACAGGGTGGGTATGTCAAACTGTACACTTGATAAGGCCTGCTTATGTCAAAGTGTAGGTCAACTCTTAATCTGTTATAGGGTGTGTGTATGCCAGGCCCAACGTGCACTCTACATACCTAATACAGGGTGGGTATGTCAAACTGTACACTTAATAGGGCCTGCATATGTCAACGTGCACTCTACATACCTAATAGAGGGTGCTTATGTCAACGTGTAGGCCTACACTTAATCTGTTATAGGGTGTGTGTATGTCAACATGCACTCAGTGCTCTATTTTGAGGAGAACCCGGGTGCCCGAGGCTCCCAAACAGGTCAAGTTATTTCGGGCACTCAAATGAAATGATGGGCTCTGCAGATTTTCTAGGTGGGTGCCCTGCCGGCTCTCACCTCAAATCTTCCAAAATGGAGCACTGCTGCACTGTACATACATAATGGAGGGTGTGTATGTCAATGTGTAGGCCTACACCTTATCTGTTATAGGGTGTGTGTATGTCAACGTGCTCTCTACATACCTAATTTAGAGGGTGTGTATGTCAACGTGTACACTTAATAAGGTGAGTGTATGTCAACCTACACTCTACATACCTAATAGAGGGTGCGTATGTCCATGTGTACACTTAATGAGGTGCGTTTATGTCAAAGCTCACTCTACATACCTAATAGAGGGTGCGTATGTCAAGGTGTACACTTGCCATGTACCCACACCCTATTAAGCCTAATAGGGTGTGGGTATGTCAACCTACACTCTACATAGGCATATCTAATAGAGGGTGTGTATGTCAATGTGTACTACATCCCTGATAGAGAGTGCTTATATCAACGTGTATATAATAGGGTGTCACTGTGCCTAGACCCTATATCATCAATGTGTAGGCCTACATTTAACAGGGTGTGTGTATGTCAACATGCACTCTACATATCTAATAGAGGGTGCGTATATCAACGTGTACTCTTAATAGGGTGTGAGTATTTGAGCATGTACTCTACATAGGCCTACCTAATAGAGGGTGCGTATGTCAACGTGTACACTTAATAGGGTGTGCGTATGTTAACGTGCACTCTACATGCCTAATAGAGGGTGCGTATGTCAACGTGTAGGCCTACACTTAATAGAGGGTGCTTATGTCAACGTGTAGGCCTACACTTAATAGAGGGTGCTTATGTCAACGTGTAGGCCTACACTTAATAGAGGGTGCTTATGTCAACGTGTAGGCCTACACTTAATAGAGGGTGCTTATGTCAACGTGTAGGCCTACACTTAATAGAGGGTGCTTATGTCAACGTGTAGGCCTACACTTAATAGAGGGTGCGTATGTCAACGTGTAGGCCTACACTTAATAGAGGGTGCGTATGTCAACGTGTAGGCCTACACTTAATAGAGGGTGCGTATGTCAACGTGTAGGCCTACACTTAATAGAGGGTGCGTATGTCAACGTGTAGGCCTACACTTAATAGAGGGTGCGTATGTCAACGTGTAGGCCTACACTTAATAGAGGGTGCGTATGTCAACGTGTACACTTGATAGGGTGTGCCTATGTTTAACATGCACTCGTACATGCCTAATGGAGGGTGCCTATGTCAACCTGTAGGCCTACACTTAATAGAGGGTGTGTATGTCAACGTGTAGGCCTACACTTAATAGAGGGTGCGTATGTCAACGTGTACACTTGATAGGGTGTGCCTATGTTTAACATGCACTCTACATGCCTAATGGAGGGTGCGTATATCAATGCGTAGGCTACACTCAATAGGGTATGCTGATGTCAAAATGCACATACATTAATGTACATGTTAACGTACACTGTACGCAAATTGTGTAGGCTATGTGTACATGTCAACGTGCACTCTACATACATACATGTAGGCTATGTGTACGCCAACGTACATTGTACACACATTAATGTAGGGTGTATATATATTAATAATAATAATAATAAATTAATGGGAGTATTTTATGGCGCACATATCCAGCCTGAGGCTGCTTATAGCGCCTTACATCATAATATCCATGGTCATTGGACCTGTTGGTTCCGTTCATGTACCATTTTAATTCCCCGGGGAGGGAGCATACAGCACTGCAGCCATGTGGCGATAGTAACTTGTCGTACAACAATTGCCATCTCTGTCCCACCATGTACTCATTTATACCTGAGTGAAGTGGAGCACTTGAAGGTAAAGTACCTTGCCCACAGGATTGCCCATTGATACCCCAATGTCCCAGCGTTGAGAGTGGAGAAGCATGATATTTCACTAAAAATCCTGCATCTAGCGAGCCTCTTGCGAGGCAGGCAGCGGCATATTGCAAAGCAAAGCGCTACGCTCTAACCATTGTGCCACGTCCCTCTCAATGTCACATACATTTATGCAGGATGTATGCTTGCAACGTAGGCCTACACATTACACACACTTCTCACGCTTATCATTTATTTTCAGAGATTTCAGTATTTGAAGGGTTATCTGGTTATGATATCATAGCTTTTACAATCTACTGATTATTTTTTTTTACCATTTTCCTCTTTTATCGCCCACTCCTTGCTTTCGGGATTAAGCTGACATCCGCACCGCGGTTGGTGCTGGCTACACTGCTCTACTGGCCAGGTGCACACACCTGCCACTGATACTGCTCTGCAAACCCAATAGGCCCCTACTGCCTATTAGCCGGTTTCAGAGCAGTATAGTACATTAAGAAATAAAATTATCGAATAATCAAACTGGACGTTTTGTTTCAACATGTTTATGAATATGGACAAATGAGCGACATTATAATATGCGACGTTCACATTGTAGTAACACATAATTCATTTGATAATAAATAATACATTTATTTTAAAGTAAGCTCGAAAACAAAATGTAAAAAACGTGTTTAAACCGGATACCAACAACACAGAATAATCACAAATTATGGCAAACAATAGCTTTAGTAGGCCACAGTGCAGTTCTGGCTACGTTACCACTAAAAAAGGGGGCCTACTTACTAATCATGCTAATCTAATTGCAATGTGATTCACAGCTGTAGTCCTGCAGTGGTCCTGCTAATCCTCAACAACAGCCGCACTCCACGTCCCCTTCACCGGCATTTTCGTAGCAAACACAAGACGTTGAGCAGATGCTGGTTTAATGTTGGCCCACCGTCTACGACGTTGGGCCAACATTAAACCAGCATCAGTTGTTTATTGTGCTCTGTATGCTGACATTGACACATTCTAGCATATACTGACCCAAAGCTTACCAGCGATACACTAGTCTCAGCTTCACCAACCGACTCAAGACTGAAGTCATAAATCTAAATTTTAAGTCAAAGGTCAACCTCACAGTGGTAAATTTAAGTCAGTCTCAAGCTCACTGTTAAATGTTAAATCAGTCTTAAGCTCACCGGAAAAATTGTGAGTTAGTCTTAAGCTCAGTGGTTAGTTTTAAGTCAGTCTTAAGCTCAATGTTTAGTTTCATGTCTGTCTTAAGCTCAATGGTTGGTTTTAAGTCAGTCTTTATTTTTAATGGTTGGTTTTAAATCAGTCTTAAGCTCAATGTTTGTGTTAAGCTCACTGGTTGGTTTTAAGTCGGTCTTAAGCTCACTGGTTGTTTTTAAGTCGATCTCAAGCTCACTGGTTGGTTTTAAGTCGGTCTTAAGCTTAATGGTTGGTTTCAAGTCAGTCTTAAGCTCAATGGTTGGTTTTAGGTCAGTCTTAAGTACAATGGTTGGTTAAAACTTGAATACGTGTTGTTATTTAAGACAATATTTGACTTACCGTAAGTCCGGACCGGCTTTAACATGATCTGGTGTCTCCAGGGTACATTGTCGAGTCATCACCTCGGAAGCTTTGTAAGCCCATTTTAGCCTATCTGTGCACAAAGAAGCCAGAGTGCCGATTCATTTGACAGCTCACTGCCCAAGGCAAACAGCAGTAACTGCTTCCCGTCAGGTGGGCAGTTACCGCTGTATGTTCTGAGGGACAGACCACATTTATCACAACCATTCTGAATTGATGCGCTGTCATGATTTGTAGCCGTGCTGTTTTATTTGTATAACTATTCATGAAGGCTGAGCGGCAGGGCTACATTGGGCCAGCATTGTTTTGACTCCGGGCCAGTGGCTGGTGCATTAGTCCTGCTATTAGCCTCATCCCCTCCCACTGGGACGCTTCCCAGCAGACACAGGACATTGAGCCATTGTTGATTCAATGTTGGGCCAGCGTCGTAGACGCTGGCCCAGCATTGAACCAGCAATGGGCCACTGTCTGTTGCTTGCTGTGCCGCTTGTCTCCAAATTGATCCACGTCATCCGTATCTTAATGTGGATGGAAACATCACAGATTCCCTCGTTACGGATTACCATCAAATTAGCAATTAGATTTTTTTCTCGGCTGAGGGGCATCACTGAGACACCACTGGCAAGACAACCCAGAGCGTTAACACTCAGTCACTGGATGTTAACGCTCTCGATTTTCTTGTCAAAGAAACATAACCACGTGATAATGCTCCAGTTTGTCTTCACTGATCAAATTAAATCATAACCTATTTATTTGAAATGTTTTATTTTGTGAAAGTACAAACATTACCCAGAGGCTACTCTCCCGATTTTTAATTTAAAATTAGTCATTTATAACAATACTTGTACAATTAAAATTATATTTATTCAAAATCGTTTTTTTGTGAAAATACAAACATTGGCGATTTGTGTTTTAAAACTCAACATTTGTAACAATAACAACACATTCAAGTATTGATACATGCTTTTTATCCCCCGCCCGACGAAGTGGGGGCGGGGGGTATTGGCGTCGCCTCGGATGTCCAACCGTCCGTCCGGCCGTCCGTCCGGCCGTCCGTCCGTCCGTCCCGCGTCCGGATGTCCGCATTTTGTTTCCGGAGCAGAACTCGGTAACCCGTGCATGGATTTCTTTAATTTTTGACACACACATCCCTTAGGGGGTGTAAACGTGCCTTTTGGGGTTTTTGAAATTTTACCTGCTTAATTGGCCGACCATCGGCCATAACTAACTTTAATATGCCTGATATCTGACAAACCGTGTCATATAGCTAGACCATTACTACAAAACAAAATGTGCGGTTTCAGGTAGGGATATGCTCTGAAAATTTTCAACTTGATCAAATTAAAAATGGCCGACTATCGGCCGTAATTAACTTTAATATGCCTGATATCTGACAAACCGTGCCATATAGCTAGACCATTACTACAAAACAAAATGTGCGGTTTCAGGTTGGGATATGCTCTGAAAATTTTCAACTTGATCAAATTCAAAACCCGCCCGACGAAGTGGGGGCGGGGGGTATTGACGTCGCCTCGGATGTCCGTCCGTCCGTCCGTCCGTCCGGCCGTCCGTCCGTCCCGCGTCCGGATGTCCGCATTTCGTTTCCGGAGCAGAACTCGGTAACCCGTGCATGGATTTCTTTAATTTTTGACACACACATCCCTTAGGGGGTGTAGATGTGCCTTTTGGGTTTTTTGAAATTTTACCTGCTTAATTGGCCGACCATCGGCTATAACTAACTTTAATATGCCTGATATCTGACAAACCGTGCCATATAGCTAGACCATTACTACAAAACAAAATGTGCGGTTTCAGGTAGGGATATGCTCTGAAAATTTTCAACTTGATCAAATTAAAAATGGCCGACTATCGGCCGTAATTATCTTTAATATGCCTGATATCTGACAAACCGTGCCATATAGCTAGACCACTACTACAAAACAAAATGTGCGGTTTCAGGTAGGGATATGCTCTGAAAATTTTCTACTTGATCAAATTCAAAATGGCCGACTATCGGCCATAATTAACTTTAATATGCCTGATACCGGACAAAATGTGCCAGATAGTTAGATGCTCTAACCTTCAAAATTGGCATAATGTGAAAAATAATGATGATAAAAGTTATTTGTACACTTCTTTAATTTTTCTGATCCAAAAAATAATATTCATTCTGTCCAAATTTGCATAAATTTAAGATGGCAGACAAATAATAATTGTTATCAAAGTTTTTGAAATGTGCACAGGAGAAGCAAAGTGAGTCATCGTCTCAACTGTGTACAATCACCGTTTACGGCGTTTACGCCCCTTTCGAAACCCCATCAATATAGTTTTAGAGCAGACGCGCGCGAAAAATGGGTCACTTTTTAGGGTAAAAAATGTTTTTTTTGCTAGAGAAAAACACAGCAAATTAAAATCTACCAACGAAATTCAACGTTGATAAGGCATTAAATCTATTCACAGCATCAACCATTGGAACAAAAATTCCATAGGATATGTACCAGTCCAATAAATACTATAAAACAAAATGTATGGTTTCAGTGATGGATATATATATATATATACCCTCTTAATGGCAACTTGCTTAAACTAAAAAAATGCTGACTTGCGACCAACATTGACTTCAATATCTGTAATATACACAGTAATCTAGATAGGTAGATCATTATTGTAGAACAGAATGTGAGACTTCAGGGAAGTATCACGCGAGCGGGGCGGGGGATTATGGTGGCCGGCTGGCCTCTTGTTAAAAGTATAGTAAAGGAAGCTATCGTTAATTGATTGATAAATGCTTAAAATACGTTATCACATTGCTCATATGAAGCATTAGTTATCATAGTTAGATTATCTACGCCATTTTCACTTAAATGACAATTTGTGCCAAAAAATGGCGTAAAGCAATAATTTACTACAACTACTACAGTCTACTACTCCTACTACTTCTCTAGACCTCTCGTGCAACAACCGCACCTAGTCCCTGATATCCCGTTATGCGAGTCTTGAAGCTGGGGAGAGATATCTCCCAAGTGTGCTGCTGTATTTAAATATGTCTCAAAACATAAAAATTATGTAAAATGTCACTGCAATTGATGTAATGGTTTGTGATGATGTTAAATTTGTGAAAAAACTCAATTTGTGATTATGTCTATTTTACCAAAAGAACATAATTTTCATTTGAACCTGGAAATGGCGTTAGCTACTTTTTTAAATGGACCGAAATTCAACTTCACTGAAACTTTGGTCAATGCTCCAGTTATTCGATATCCGTCATCATGATCTAAAGATGACAGTATGAGACCATGGGTGTAAACAAGATGACAGTATGAGACCAGTATAAAAAAGATGACAGTATGAGACCATGAGTGTAAACAAGGTGACAGTGTGAGACCTGCACCATGGGTGTAAACAAGATGACAGTTTGAGACCTGCACCATGGGTGTAAGCAAGATGACAGTATGAGACCTGCACCATGGGTGTAAGGAAGATGACAGTATGAGACCTGCACCATGGGTGTAAACAAGATGACAGTTTGAGACCTGCACCATGGGTGTAAGCAAGATGACAGTATGAGACCTGCACCATGGGTGTAAGCAAGATGACAGTATGCAGGTATGAGAGACCAATGTAAGCAAAATGACAGTATGAGACCAGTGTAAATAAGGTGACAGTATGAGACCATGGGTGTAATGAAAATGACAGTATGAGACCATGGGTGTAAACAAGGTGACAAAATGAGACCATGGGTGTAAACAAGATGACGGTATGAGACCAGAGTAAACAAGATGACAGTATGGGACCATGGGTGTAAACAAGATGACAGTATGAGATCATGGGACCAGGGTGTAAACAAGATGACGGTATGAGACTAGAATAAACAAGATGACAGTATGAGATCATGGGTGTAGACAAAATGACAGTATGAGACCATGGGTGTAAACAAGATGACGGTATGAGACCAGCTAAACAAGATGACAGTATGAGACCATGGGTGTAAACAAGATGACGGTATGAGACCATGGGTGTAAACAAGATGACGGTATGAGACCAGAGTAAACAAGATGACAGTATGGGACCATGGGTGTAAACAAGATGACAGTATGAGACCATGGGTGTAAACAAGATGACGGTATGAGACCATGGGTGTAAACAAGATGACGGTATGAGACCAGAGTAAACAAGATGACAGTATGAGATCATGGGTGTAAACAAGATGACGGTATGAGACCATGGGTGTAAACAAGATGACGGTATGAGACTAGAATAAACAAGATGACAGTATGAGATCATGGGTGTAGACAAAATGACAGTATGAGACCATGGGTGTAAACAAGATGACGGTATGAGACCAGCTAAACAAGATGACAGTATGAGACCATGGGTGTAAACAAGATGACGGTACCAGAGTAAACAAGATGACATTATGGGACCATGGGTGTAAACAAGATGACAGTATGAGACCAGAGTAAACAAGATGACATTATGGGACCATGGGTGTTAACAAGATGACAGTATGAGACCAGGGTGTAATCAAGATGACAGTAGTTATGTGGTCTCGCGTTACCAGATGACTGATTTCTCCGTGTGGTGACAGCTGCCGACTGTGATACAAATCATCTCCCGCACACTACATGAATCACAGTGTAACGGGCCAGCATTGGCCCAATGCCGTGTGGTGCCGGCTCCATCTTCATCATCGCTCGTCATAAGCAGTTTCTCATCCTGAAAACAACATACGTTGAGCCAATGCTGGTACAATGTTGGGCCACCGACTACGACGGTGGACCAACATTGTACCAGGATTAGCTATGGTGTGTTGTTTGTTGATTGCAGGCAGATTCCGCTGGTTGGTGTGAAGGAGGTACAAGTAGAGGCCGTGCTAATATCAAGAGATAATGCTCAGCCGTTTAGCGGCGTAAAAAAACAGAGACACGCCAATAAATCCCTGAGCTCCCGGCAGACAGACAGCCTGCACGCGCAAAACACCGACAAATAACACAGCTAATCATCTGCTGCTTTGTTTTTAAACGCTGGGATGTGTCGTGTGTGCCCATCTGTACATCCTTACATCATAATGATGGAATATCCCGGGGGCCGGGTTCGACCCCTCCAGCACTGAGTAGTATGACTCAATTAAAGGGAAATTTACCCTATTATTTATTGTGGGACCCGGGACGCATATTAAAAATCACCGTTATTCTGGTTATCGTAGATCTTATGCATTGAAATCATAACTAATCATAACTAATCAACCAGATGATAGTCGATTAATTAACCACATGCATATTGATGAATAGGATTCACGATCCCATAGTCAATCAACTACACGCGGTCTCATTGGAGTTAGAAGGTGCTAAACTGACACTTTGTAAAGTGGCAGTTTAGCACCTTCTAACTCCAAGGGGCGTTGCATCTTCCGGATGTGGAGTATTTAAAATATTTCAAAGTCATGATGGATTGGAATCCAGTTATAAATAATCCATATCCTATTGCACCTCATTTTGCGATCATGGATGGCGAGATACGACTGATTAGAGTGATTTACAACCCACATAATATACTAGTAATTTATTTGACTAATATTTGAATGTTATATTACAGTATATAATAATAGTATATAATATATGCCTATATGTTATATATATTATATATACAATATATATATTGTATATAACACTTCAAATGTATAATGAATTAAAATAAATATACAAATGATAATATACAGGTTTTCAAACGTATAATGAATTACAAATAATCTACTTAATACTATACTCTGGGACGTACGGTAGCGGTACGTATTTATATTTTAATTGGAGTATATTTAGCATGTGAAGATTTCGTGCTATATGTATATTACGTGATGTTGCACTGACTGTTTTTACTGAGTGGACCTTGATTAGGCACCTTACACGATCATCTGATGTGTCTGCCAATCAATATCAGATGATGAGACGATTACAATCACAGAGATATATAAATACACTGTATTAAACCACTTATCAGGATTATCAGATACGGTCCCTTATCTCGCCTATCTGTTTTTTATCAGTCAGTCATATGAAGATATATACAATAACATGATATATATAGTCTCTCTTCAAGAGGTGAATACAGTACTGTCATGGAAGTTTCTAGGAAAGTATTCAACAGCCACCTTTATTTCCCTTATAATATAAAGAACAACAAACAAAGAGTAAGTGAGTGAGTGAGCGATCACCCAGCGATCAGCCAACCAGCCAGCCAGTACAGCGCGTGAACGAGTGAACGACTAGCTAACTGAACCAACCAACCAACCAACCAACCAGCCAGCCAGTACAGCGCGTGAACGAGTGAACGACTAGCTAACTAAACCAACCAACCAACCAACCAACCAACCAACCAACCAACCAACCAACCAACCAACCAACCAACCAGCCAGCCAGTACAGCGCGTGAACGAGTGAACGACTAGCTAACTAAACCAACCAACCAACCAACCAACCAGCCAGCCAGTACAGCGCGTGAACGAGTGAACGACTAGCTAACTGAACCAACCAACCAACCAACCAACCAACCAACCAACCAACCAACCAACCAACCAGCCAGCCAGTACAGCGCGTGAACGAGTGAACGACTAGCTAACTGAACCAACCAACCAACCAACCAACCAGCCAGCCAGTACAGCGCGTGAACGAGTGAACGACTAGCTAACTAAACCAACCAACCAACCAACCAACCAACCAACCAACCAACCAACCAACCAACCAACCAACCAACCAACCAACCAACCAACCAACCAACCCACCAACCAACCAACCAACCAATCAACCAACCAACCAACCAACCAACCAATCAATCAATCGACCGACCGACCGACCGACCGACCGACCGACCGACCGACCGACCGACCGACCGACTTCTTCTTCAATGACCGACCGACCGAACTAATGACCAAACCAACCGACCGAGGTAATTAATTATAACCCAACACTTCTTTGTTCGCCAAATAATTCACAACATTCACACCGGAGAAAAAAAGAGACTCGTGAGAAATGAATTGCTGCCTACTTGTCATAACATATGATTTATGAAGCACGCCATTTACAGACATGATTTATATGGGAAAGCACCTCAAGTAAGAGCTGTGCTGTGCTGGTCGAGTAATACTAGTAATATGTTGGGAGAAGAAGAGAATTTTTGAATTATAAAGGGTGTTGAAATACAACTCTTATGCAATCTCACTGCAACTGAAAAAGTGTCTAAACTCAATGGGTTTGAACATATCCTGAATGGTTCGCTATATGTTTTATTGTTAACAACAATCCTCAAAGAGGACGTTTTCGTGTGTACTTCCATTGTTAAAGGCTTTATCATGTCGTTTGGTTGGACGCAGACTTGATTACCAAGTCCATTGATTCTTCTGCACTATCTACATACTATGAATAATTGAAGGACATCAATGCTTTGGATTGCATTTGATACTTTCTCTGGGTTCATCGGGAAATGGATTTTTAACTGGCACAATCCCGAAATATAAGTACGTGTTTCACTTACATCAAGGAATATATTCCCTGCTTACATGTATGACGCCACGTCTAGTCAACTAATTATCCTTCAAGCATTAACCCTTTAACCGCCAAATTATTCAATTGTAATTTTCACCCACTTGAAGTTGTGTCTCGCTGACGCGATCCACAACTTCAAGTGAGTGAAAATTATTCAGATTTGACAAAATGGAGGTCAACAAATTTCAAATCTTGCTGATTAATGTCACTTTTCATCTTTAACAGGTTTAAAAGCTGATATGGAATGTGCTAATAAAAAATGTAAAACACGAATATATGCGACACTGGCGGTTAAGGGGTTAATGGCCTGCATAATGCTGGTTTACTCATTAACCCTTGCGACGCTGAAATATCTTTATATAAACCTTGGAGAACAAAGTTTCTTTTATTAAAATTGTAGTAATCATAAATGTTAGCTCTTTCTTCTTCATTTCAATACCTATGCTATGGGTCCACGACCATTCTCAATATTTTTATTCTTACAGTTGGGGGATCGATTTTAGACGTCAGAATTTGACGTCTCCAAACGTCAGATTCTGACGTCTAAAGTCGATCTCCACGCTGTAAGGGTTAACAATTCTATTTGGGTGTGTATTGTCTGGAACGTAAATGAGGGGCGGGTTATTTTTCTGGGCCAGTGATATATGGGGTGATGCGGGCTAGTTATTTAGGACATTTTTTCACAATTAACTGACTCTACCACAATAGCACATACTGACAACCTTTTTGTTTCCGACATTAGTGCATTTAAAGCGACACACTCAGGCTAGAAACATCAAAAAATCAGTATTTTTATTTTGGCTCCTTGATGTGTCCGTAATATGTCAACATGTCCAAAGACTAGGATTGCGCATTTTTTTTAAATTTTGTGCTGCGCATTTGCCAGTTTAGCGAGTAAAAGGAAGAAATTTAATTTCGGACATGCATGTCCAAAATAAGAAATATGATAACTGATAAATGGGGCTTTCGGCACACTTGCTTGTTTCCACAGCAGCCCAAAATGTAAACGACTTCCGTAATTTTAGTTTATGGACATGTTCACATCTTATGGCCATATTAGGAAGACAAAATAAAAATACTGATTTTTGATGATTTTAGCCTGATTGTGTCGCTTTAACAGTTTAATAATTGGTTTTATATTGTATGTATTTATATTGTATGACTGGAATGTTCATTGTTGTATGTTTTTTTGTGTGTTGTGAATGCCAAATTATGAGCTGAATATGGATGCTTGTCTGAATACTTACATATATAACAGCGTGTGGCTAACCATATGCCTACACACATACCCGGCATGACCTGTCTGCCTGACTCCCTTGGCGACAGGCCTGGCCACAGTGACCGCCATTTTATATACACAACAAGCTGTGTAAAACGTAGCTAGCGCCGCCTACCGAAAAACTCTCTACATGTATGTACATGATTCGTTAATGTACATGTAACTCCGTGGTCAGCCTATTTAACGGAATGATGGGCTCCCATTGACCTCCATTATAACTCTGCCGATGGAATATGTCAGTATACACCAAAAAGACGACACCCCACGACATGGTTAGCGCGGTGTGGACTGTCCTAGACCACGAGGTCATCAGAAGTCGTCCCGTCGTAACCATGGTAACTGTAAACATGTTCTGTCTACAGCGCGGAGACCGTCTTTAGACGTCAGAATATGACGTCTGTAGACGTCAGATTCTGACGTATAAAGACAGTCGCCGCACTGAAACAAATAAAATATTTCTAACATTTGGCTTTAGACCTATAGACTAACATAGGTATTCAAATGAGCCGGAAAGAGCTATCTAACAAATATGGTGATTACAAATTGAAAGTGTAGCACTGGGTGATTTTGACATTAACATTTCAGATGTAGAGGCTGTAGCACTGGGTGATTTTGACATTAACATTCTACCTGGAGAGGCTGTAGCACTGGGTGATTTTGACATTAACATTCTACCTCTAGAAGCTGTGGCACTGGATGATTTTGTGTTTTTTCGCCGCTCGGGTGGCTATGTATTTTACAGGGTTGCCTGAGTTTTTTCCACTTTGATCACATGCGCTCCTTTGATTGCGCGTTGAATCTCAGAAAATTATACCACATTTCATTAATATTTTTTATTATAATTGACTATAATTAAATAAATAAACACAAATATTTAATATCAATATTAAATAATTTTTCATAGGATGAGAAAACGGCGAGCCTGCTGTGTATTTGCCTTGTGTATATAGCCTGTTGTGTATTTTGCCAGGTCTGTCTTTTTTCGTGTTTTCGCTACCTCTGCTGCCCGTCTCACAGTGTGTGATATTTGGTGGTGTACAGTAGGTGGATGTCGGGAAGTGGTGGGGGGGGGGGGGGGGGCCTCACGTCGCGGGCTCATCTGCTTCCCGCGTGGTACATAAATTAGAAATCAGGTCCTGACCATTGGCGGGGTGAGCCATGCATAAAAACCCGCGTGTAGCCACCAAGCCTCACACATTGAACCAATGCTGGGCCAACGTTAAAACAGAATTATATCAATGTCTCTTGTCTCATAGGATCCATCTAACATCCCAGCAGACAAGATACATTAAGTCAATGTCGTTTTAATGCTGGGCCAGCGTCGTAGTCGGTGGACCAGCATTAAAACAACACTGGGTCAATGTTTCATATCTGCTGGGATGCAATGATGGCTAAGTATTGGGCCGGCATCTGATACTGTGGCCCTACACTACATGGCGGCTTAGTGTCAGCAGAGAAGGGGAGACGCTCCCAGCATCTGGCCAATGTCTAGCCAGTGTTTGGTTTGCTTGTAGGGACTATGAGTGGGAGGGAGGGAGATTATGATAGACTGGACAGGTTAGAAGTCTACCTCAACCGGGATTACGACATGGGGACTACACGGGGAGTCCATATACACGTCTATACAATGGTGGATTAAGGTTGGTTCGGCGTCGCAGACGATGAACCAACCTTAATCCAGCATTGGGTACATTTGCCGTGGTTGCTATCACTCAGTCAAAATATATAACCATACGTGCAATCTTGAACATGCAACACATGCAATCCTAACCATACAACAGTGGCGGATCCAGAATATGCAAGAGGAGGGGGCGTAAGCCACATTTTGGCTGAAAAATGGGGGTGAGCTTCACTTTATTCAAAAAAATGCATGATAATGCAATATTTTCACCAAGAATGGGGGGGGGGGCGTACGCCTGGTACGCCCTATGCTGGATCCGCCACTGTACAACACATGCAATCCTAAACACGCAACCACACAACACATGTAATCCACAAAATACAGCCATACAACACACGATTCCTAACATACAACCATACAACACATGCAATCTGAAACATACATACAACACACGAATCCTAACATACAACCATACAACACATGCAATCTGAAACATACGTACAACACATGCAATCCTAAACATACAGCCATACAACACATGCAAGCCCATACTACACATGCAATCCTAACATACAGCCATACAACACATGCAATCCTAAACATACAACCATACAACACATGCAAGCCCATACTACACATGCAATTATAAATATTAAACCATACAACACATGCAATCCTAAACATACACCATACAACACATGCAATCCTAAGCATACAACCATACTACACATGCAATCCTAAGCATACAACCATACTACACATGCACTCTAAAGCTTACAACCATACTACACATGCAATCCAAAGCATACAACCATACAACACATGCAATCCTAAACATACAACCATACAACACATGCAATCCAAAAATTACAACCATACTACATATGCAATCCAAAGCATACAACCATACAACACACGAATCCTAACATACAACCATACAACACATGCAATCTGCAACATACATACAGCACATGCAATCCTAAACATACAACCATACTTCACATGCAATCCTAACATACAACACATATAACACATGCAATCCTGAACAGGCAACCCTACAGTACATGCAATATACAATATAGAACCACACAGTATACACAATCCTAAACATACAACCATATAAGCATACAATCCCAAATATACAATCAAATTAGACATGCAATCTAAACATACAACATGTAATTCTAAGCATACAACACATTAAATCCTAAACATACCACCAAGCCCCACAAGCATATCTCTAGCGAGATGACTGAATCTAGCTATCTTACTGATATAGTACATGACATAGGTGTTCTACCTGTTAACGACACAGTAATTAAGTCTGCGGATATTAGGAGGAAGCCTGGTAACTGTCTCTGGCATTGTCTGAGCCACAGATAATAATATCATCACTGGTTTCTGCCGTGCAAAAACAAAAGCCAGTAACTACTCACTTAAAGTGAGCAGTTACTGGGTTTTGGTTTTACACTGTAGTTTAGTCCCCGCGGGCATCCCAGCAAACACCAGACATGGATCACATGTTGTATCGATGCTGGGCCAGCGTCGCAGGCTCAGATATCATATATAATATTATATATCATGTCGAAGTATTAGACATTAGACACTAGCCCGCAAACATAAAACATTTGTCTAACATTTATGCAATGTTGGGCCGACGTCGAAGACGTTGGGCCGACGTTGTATAAATGTTAGATAAATGTTTTGTTTGCTGGGTATTGAGCTTGGCCCAATGTTGGTTCATAGTTGGGCTAGTGCAGAAGGTGGACTAATGTTAGGCTGAGGCTACATTGGTTGATTGAGAGGTAGCGTGCTCGGCCTCAGACCACCAGAATTTCGATTTTTTTTGTTTGCGTGCACTCCAGCTATATTGTCACAATATAGAGTGCACGTGGGGTGCACAGCACATGCTCCAGCAATAATTATGGTCTACCAATATAGCTGTAAGCTTGAGAGAGCGTACACATGCTGTACATATTCTACCAGTCGGATCTATCAAATATGGCTTGAGAGTGTTAACAGGTTAACATGGTTAATTTTTTTAAAATTTGAACCCCCAGAGTTTGTGATCCGCTACCGCAATCCACAACCTCAAGTGGTTGAAAATTACGCATATTTGTGCAATTTGACACCAAACATCTACAAATATCAATGTTTACTTTAAACAGTCGTTTTATTCCCAATAACAGTAATCGGATATATAAAACAGATTAAAAACGACTATTGCCCTGATAACCAGGCAAAGGGTTAACCCTTACAGCGCGGGGATCGACTTTAGTCGTCAGAATCTCACGTCTCTAGACGTCAGATTCTGACGACTAAAGTCAATCCCCGCACAGTGAGAGTAAAAATATTTCTATTGATTGACCTTAGACCCATAACATAGGTATTCAAATGAACCGGAAAGAGCTAACTAAGACATTTATGATGATTTCAAATTGAAAAACACCCTTTGGAACCCATGATTTTCATAAAAAGAATCAGCGCTTTAAGGGAGCCCACATTGGGTGCGTGTTGTGTTTTCTGGTAGTCCTATCATTATCATGATTATTGTCTACTATGTGGGGACGTTATAATAGCTCACGCTGAAGATTTAATGCTCGTCAAGTGTATCACGGTGTATAATGAGGTCCAAAGTGTCCAATACCTACTAAATTCAAGCGTTCAATTTCAAGTACATCATATATAAGCGGTATATACTCACACTACAAGCGTGAAATACCTTCACCTCCAAACTCATCTGGAGGACCTGACTACATGGTCTATAACACAGGCTACCAGGAGACATACCAAACATACTGTCTGCTGTGCTACAGCTGGAAAAAATCCGATTTTTACAATGAAATTGATTTTTATTGATGTATTGTACGTGTAGGCCTATTTGTCTGTTTATATGGCCTACCGTTATATAATACTGCAATGAGATTCTGGGTGTGTTTTCTCAGAGAGTGTAGATCAAGTGATGGCTGTCTGGCTGACACACTGATTGGATGGATAATTGTTAACTAATAGAAAACAGGAAGGCAGGCAGGCAGGTAGACCAAACAGGCAGGCAGCTGGGCACGCAGACAGACAGACAGGCAGGCAGCCGAGAAGGTAGGCAGGCGGGTAGGCAGGCAAGTAGACAAAACAGGCAGGCAGGCAGCCGGGCAGGCAGACAGGCAGGCAGGCGGGCAGGCAGGCGGGCAGGTAGACAGAGACGCAGGCAGGCAGGTAGACAGAGAGGCAGGCAGGTAGGTAGACAGGCAGCCGAGAAGGCAGGCAGGCAGACGAAGGCAGGCAGGCGAGTAGGCAGGCAGGCAGGTAGCCGAGAAAGCAGGCAGGCAGGCAGGCGGGCAGGCAGGCAGAATGACTTGCTTGCTTGGAATGGCTGTTAGAGATAACTCATCCTGTTCTTAATCAGTGTCAATCTCTAAATTATTAAGGCGATTTGCGCGCGCCGCATGCCTCCAACCACCAGCCGCGCTCCCCCCCGACCCCCCCCCCCCCCGCACAGCCAACCAGCCACACCAGAGTCCTCACTAATCCCAGGCCGCTCATTGGCTGAGATCAGCTTCCGGCGTGAAGGCAGTGCAGGATGTGATGTATGGCACCGCTGATTATAACTGGTTGTTTTTTTTGCTTATGACTTATTGTGTGTGAGAGAGGAGAGAGCTAACATGGCTAAGGGGCTAATATCCATATTATCACAGATCAACAACTGATGATGCAGCCTACATCACAATCCTTATGATCATGATGAATAGCACCAGCCAATAGCACCAACCGATAGCACCAGCCAATAGCACCAGCCGATAGCACCAGCCGATAGCACCAGCCAATAGCACCAACCAATAGCACCAGCCAATAGCACCAGCCAATAGCACCAGCCAATAGCACCAGCCAATAGCAACAGCCAAAAGTACCAGCCAATAGCACCAGCCGATAGCACCCGCCAATAGCACCAGCCAATAGCACCAACCAATAGCACCAGCCAATAGCACCAGCCAATAGCACCAGCCAATAGCACCAGCCAATAGCACCAACCAATAGCACCAACCAATAGCACCAGCCAAAAGCACCAGCCAATAGCACCAGACAATAGCACCAGCCAATAGCACCAGCCAATAGCACCAACCAATAGCACCGGCCAATAGCACCAACCAATAGCACCAGCCAATAGCACCAACCAATAGCACCAGCCAATAGCACCAGCCAATAGCACCAACCAACAGCACCAGCCAATAGCACCAGCCAATAGCACCAACCAATAGCGCCAGCAAATAGCGCCAGCCAATAGCGCCAGCCAATAGCGCCAGCCAATAGCACCAACCAATAGCGCCAACCAATAGCGCCAGCCAATAGCACCAACCAATAGCACCAGACAATAGCACCAGCAATAGCACCAGCCAATAGCACCAGTCAATAGCGCCAGCCAATAGCACCAGCAATAGCACCAGCCAATAGCACCAACCAATAGCACCAGCCAATAGCACCAGCCAATAGCGCCAGCAATAGCGCCAGCCAGTATCATCAACCAATAGCGCCAGCCAATAGCACCAGCCAATAGAACCAGCCAATAGCGCCAGCCAGTATCATCAACCAGTAACAACAAGCAGCAACAGCTCCTGCAATTCAAATTCAAATAAACCCTTAAACCCTCACAGCGCGGGGATCTACTGACGTCACATTTTGACGTCTTAAGACAGCCCCCGCGTTGAAATAATGTAAAAAAAGTAAAGGGGGTCGTAGACCCATAACATAGGTATTCAAATGAAGCATAAAGAGCTGACTAAGACATTTGTGAAGCGTCCCAGTAAGCTGACTTCATGTTCCTGCACCTACATAAAACCTTTACTACATAAAATCCCACTCATAAAACTTCTCACTTTGATTTTTTATCAAAACTGATTTTTAATAAAATGTTTAAAATGTTTGTTTGTTGAAGAATTTTACAAAGTTTTTCGTGAATCTGTTTTAACAATATTTGACACTTTTCTTCACTTTTCCACAAGTCGTCTTTGTCCAACAAGTCGAGAATGGCGACATTAATCCTAATCGCAGTAGATTTTAATGGTAAATTCAGGCTTGAAAGGGTTAACCCTTTCGCTGCTGGGACTGTATATTATATATACATCGGATCATTCATATAAAACCTGTCACAATATCGCTTGTTTCCTAAACAAGTTGCGAGCTTCCATATTCTCCATATATTTCAAAATAAAATTCATACTTTACTACAGCATACCCAGCGCACACGAGACGTTAAGACAACGATGGCTTAATGCTGGGCAACCGTCTGCGACGCTGGCCCAACATTAATTATAATAATCATTGTTTTAACGTCTTGTGTTTGCTGGTTACCACTAACTTGTAATTACGTTGGCAATCTGGTCGGAAATAGAAGAAGCCTCACCTTATTCACTCAATAAATCACTAACCATAAAACTTCTCACTTTGATTTTTTTATTATTAATTACCGGGAGGTAGAGGGTTAATAAATGTTTGTATGTAGATAAAAAGTGTTTGTGTCTGTAGCAGGTATGGGGTTATTAATAACTGTATGTAGGTGCTACACATTGCGACCATAGAACGCATAGGGTTAACAAGTACTCAATGTAAACGACATAACGTTGTGGCTGTAGCGTGCACAGGGTTAATAAAGCATGTATGTAGATAAACGGACATTGTACCTGTAGCACGCTTAGGGTCTATTTAGATTACAAAGTATTGTGACTGTAGCATATATGATTAATAAGATCTGTATGTAGATGATGGACGGGGGCCCTAGGGTAGTGGTTAGCACCGCTGCCTTTCACGCCAGAGTTCAGGGTTCGGTTCCCGGTCTCGGCGGTTTGAAAGAAACAAAAAATGTTTCTTCCCCATCCACGTGTAACACTCAGTATTGTGGGGTGCCTCTGTGACCGAGAGGTAGCGTGCTCGGCCTCAGACCGCCAGGGCTCGAATTTCGAATCCTGTGTCTGGAGGACAGTGTCATCTCATTCATCTCACCATCCTCGGGAGTTTCTCCTGGCCCAGTTTTGCCTATATGTGCACAAAGGTATCATAAAGCCCGATTCATTTGATTTCATTTGTATGTAGATGATACGCTATTTTGACTGCAGCAGGTATAGGGTTAATAACAACTGTATATATAGGTGACATGGCATTATGATTGTAGTATACATAGGGTTAATAAGGATTAGATGACAATGTACTGTGACTCTAGTATATATAGTGTTAATAAGGACTATTAGATCACAATATATTATGACTCTAGGATATATAGTGTTAATAAGGACTGTTATATGACAGGCATATATTGTGGCTCTAGTTTGTATAGTGTTAATAAGGACTATTAGATGACACTATATTCTAGCTCTATTATATATAGTGTTAATACTGACTTCTAGATGACAATATATCGTGGCTCTAGGACATACAGTGTTAATAAGGACTATTATATGACAGGCATATATTGTGGCTCTAGTTTGTATAGTGTTAATAAGGACTATTAGATGACACTATATTCTAGCTCTATTATATATAGTGTTAATACTGACTTCTAGATGACAATATATCGTGGCTCTAGGACATACAGTGTTAATAAGGACTATTAGATGGCAATGTATTCTAGCTCTAGTATATATAGTGTTAATACGGACTTCTAGATGACAATATATCGGGGCTCTAGGACATACAGTGTTAATAAGGACTTAGATGGCAATGTATTCTAGCTCTAGTATATATAGTGTTAATACGGACTTCTAGATGACAATATATCGTGGCTCTAGGACATACAGTGTTAATAAGGACTATTAGATGGCAATGTATTCTAGCTCTAGTATATATAGTGTTAATACGGACTTCTAGATGACAATATATCGTGGCTCTAGGACATACAGAGTTAATAAGGACTATTAGACGGGATATAATCGCTAATTGTGGACATCAATAATATATGGGACATGACTGTGTACCTAGAAATCATCCAATGCTGTTTTAATGCTGGCCCATCGCCTGCAGCGCTGGGCCAGCATTCCCCCAGCATTGTATCACATGTGTTTTTTTCCTGGTCTATTAGTGATTCACGCGGCTGTGACAGTTCCACCCAGTGAGCGGGGGATAAACAGGCCGTAATTAACCAGGCTAGACAGATTAATATTAACAATGCCGCTCAGCCAAAAAAAAACAAGAGACACTAATTTAGATGGGCACGTGATTATTGCTGTAGGTGGCGTGATAAACGGCTGACTCTCCGCAGGCTCAACCGCTCTATTTATCATCTCATCAACTAGATTATCACTCCCAGAGTGATATATAGCACGGAGCGAAATATATAGCACGGAGAGTGATATATAGCACGAAGCGGAATAAGGCGTCCGCCAAGGAAACAAAAAATTATGTGACGATATTCATATTCCAAAGCACTGTTAGGATGTATGGGCTTATAGCCTACACACATTGATATGGATGGACTTATATCTCACATTGATGTGTCATAGTCACGTTGATATGTCACATTGATATGTCACATTGATATGTCACATGTCACATTGATATGTCACATTGATATGTCACATTGATGCGTCACATTGATATGTTACATTGATATGTCACATTGATATGTCACATTGATATGTTACATTGATATGTCACATTGATATGTCATATTGATGCGTCACATTTATACATCACATGTCACATTGATATGTCACATTGAAATGTCACATTGATATGTCGCTTGTCATTTTGATATGTCACATTATTAATATACCACATGCCACATTGATATGTCACATGTCACATTGATATGTCACATGTCACATTTGAATGTCACATTGATGTCACATGTCACATTGATATGTCACATGTCACATTGATATGTCACATTGATATGTCACATGTCACATTGATATGTTACATGTCACATTGATATGTCACATTGATATGTTACATGTCACCTTGATATGTTACATGTCACATTGATATGTTGCATGTCACATTGATATGTCACATGTCACATTGATATGTCACATTGAAATGTTACATGTCACATTGATATGCTACATGTCACATTGATATGTTGCATGTCACATTGATATGTCACATTGATATGTCACATGTCACATTGATATGTGACATGTCACATTGATATGTTACATGCCACATTGATATGTCACATGTCACATTGAAATGTCACATTTATTCGTCACATGTCACATTGAAATGCCACATTGATATATTACATGTCACATTGATATGTTATATGCACATTGAAATGTCACGTTTATATGCCACATTGATATGTCACATTTATATGTCACATTGATATGTCACATTGATTCATCACATATCATATTGATATGTCACATGCAACGTTAACAAGTGATATCTATATCAGATGGGAACACTTGCATTTATCTGGTCATAGCCATATAATATACGTGCTCTTTGCCGACATGTATGCATCATGTATTTCAGTACATTCCCCACCCCTTAATTAGCTATAATAACATGAATAACGCAGCTATTACCTATAATGTACTGCTTGTAGCCATTATTAACATGTCCACTCAGGGGTTGACGTCACACGATTATTAACTTTTGTTAGTATAGCCATCGAAATAATAGATGGCAGCAGCCATCTCGAATGTTTAGATATTTTTACTTTAAATTATCGAAAAGGTTTTATACCTTACTTTTTTATCAAATTCGGCTTTACCGAAATTATCATATTTTGTTTACGTTATTGATTAATAGTTATAGTACAACTCAATTTGAATCCATGAACATGATGTGCTCTGGGATTTCCATTTGATGTGTCATGAAGTGCGAACACCGCAATCGCTCACTATTCTACACATAACACTCGCATGCTCTTATTTTAAAAAGACAAAATAAGTGAACTTAAGATTTTTGCTTTTTGCCCAATACATTCTAATATAATCATTGTCTTCCAGCAACATAATATACATCAACATATTTTTGGAACATTTCCTGATCTATGAGCATCTCATAACATTCTTATAAAGCAGGACACCTTCCAGAAATACGGTGGTTGATATTTTACATTTGAGCATGTTGAAGGACAATATTTAAGACTGAGCCACAGTATTATTCCATGTTAATAAAGTAACAAGGTATTTTCATATAATCGTGACCCGATAAAAGGCCTACAAAGTTTTTTTTAATTGAATTTATTTTACTATATTTGACAGCCGTATCTTTCCTGTTTCATAAACTAAGAATATTTGAAAAATGTTCAATACTTTTGACTTGATGGGATTATTTTCAGCTTTTAAATTATAGTTATGTAAAAATTGAAATGCCGCCTTTTTACAAGCCTGGTCACTACTTGTCAGCACCATACACTACTCATCATGGAGTGAAGAAAAAAATGTTGATGATTTCTTAGTGATCAATTAATTATTTTTCAGAATCCACTACATATATTGCATGTTTTGAATTATTACATATTGTGAATTATTATTGCATGTTATGAATTTTCTTAATGAGGAAATGATATCATTGTATTCTATACACTGATAGTGTGTATTATGGAATATTCTATTCTGTGCACATAATAATATATTTCTCATAACTGAAAACTATTAAAAATATTAATAATGACCGTGGACCAATAACATATGTATTCAAATGATACAAAAAGAGCTAACTAAGACATTTACATCGATTTCAAATTGTAAAAAACTCTTTGGTCTCCATGGTTTATACAAAATATTTACCATGTTCAAGAGTTGAATTCACAATAAATGATTTACTTGTGTTTGTTTAATTATGATTTATTTTTAATTGTTTATTGATGATTTATTTTTGTTTGTTTAATGTTGCAGAAGCCTCAGAAGAGGAAGAACAGTGAGTGTGTGGCAGGGGGTGACAATACTGCCGCCCCCGACATCACAGCCGACCCCACCTACCACAACCAGGAGGCTGCCACGGGATCACCTCCTGCCAAGGTACACAAGACTCAACAACAACAACAACAGCAACAACAACAACAACAACAGCAGCAGCAGCAGCGGTTCCCACAACAAAATCAGGATTCAGGCCATAACACGCAAAATTCTCAACAACCGCAGCAGCAGCAGACACCCTGTGGGCCCCAGCAGCCGCCCTGTGCACCCCAGCAGACACCTTGTGGGCCCCAGGAGCCACAAACTCATCGTGTTTCTGTTAACATTGTGCAGGAGATCAAGTCAGACAGTCAGCAGACGAGTGAGATCAAGCTGACTGTTAGCTCCACGGTGTGCCCAGGAGCCGGGTCAACCTCCGTGTCCACGGATCAGACTCAACAACCTCATCAAGCCTCAGCCTCATCTAGTATATCTACCTCCACTAGGCTAAAGGAGGAACCCCAAGAGGACTCGAACTCACTGCCGTCTGATCTGGACGTGGCAGACTTCTTGGACGACCTTAAATCTGGTGATGCTGATTGGTTGTTAGAGCAGGCGTTACAACATACGCCTGCTGACGAGGAGATCCCCGATACTAAAGACCCCCTGTACAACCCTATACATCAAACTCAACAACCCCAACAACCCACACAACCACAACAACCCCCACAGCAGCCACAACAACCCCCACAGCAGCCACAACAACCCCCACATCAGCATTACCCTCGCCAGCCCGACACTCCTGAAAACTCTAAGAAGGAGGTTAACACAGGAATGTTCGCTGAGCCACTTTATGATTCTGGGAACACGGGAGCCTCTGCTCATAACTACGGTGGCGTGATGGGTGTGCAGGGTGTGTCACCTGTAGGGATCTACCCCCGGGCTGCTAGCGGACCCCCGGGTGCCGACCCTGCCGGACCACCCCCCACAGCAGCGCCCGCCATCCTGGACACGGGGCCCGCGGCGGAGACCTTACAGCGTATGGCGGCCCAGCACCAGAATAAGTACGGTATGAAACAGTCTCCATTTGAGTCGGCAGAGTATGGAGACCGGTTTATAGGTCCTGGACAGAACTACCCATGTTACGGTAACCAGGGCTACGGTACCATGCCCTGCCAGCCTGGTAGTTACCCCGGGTATAACCCTGCCGCCATGAACGCTATGGGCTCCCCCAATGACCGTATGCCTCAAATGCCACAAAACGCAGGAGGTGTGAAGACGGACTATGGGGCTACTAAGCGCCTGTCTCACTACCCTGAGCCGCCCACGGGAGGCCCTGCTGGCCCAACAGGTGGAGCACATACACCCTCATCCCTAGAACAGCTCCATAAACAGGTACAGTCACATTTCAGTCAGCCACAGGGCAGTCAGCCCTCAACTAGCCCTCATATGCACATTACACAGAGTCAGCAGCTAGAGATGTCACATGCTGCGGGCCGCATGCAGGTGTCTCAAACACAGCGCATGCAAATACAGGGGGGGCAGCCTGGGCAAGACATCTCGATAGCTCAACAACAGTCATTTAATATGTCACAACAACAACAGGCACAGCAACAACAGGCTCAGCAACAACAGGCTCAGCAACAACAGCAACAGGCACAGCAGCAGGCTCAGCAACAGCCTGCACAACAACCACAGAATATGCCGGGCCCCGGGTCAGCGAGGGCGAGGTCCGGTTATATAGACCCCTCACAGCAGCAGATGTATCAACAACAGCAACAAGGCAAGATGAACGCCTTTATGAACAGACCCCCGCCCGAGTATAAGATAGCGGCAGGTAATCGTGAGGCTGGTGTACAGCAGTACCCGTCAAATAACCCGCTACAAACCATGCAGAACATGGTAAACCAGACCAGTCAAAGTGCCATGCAGAATGGCATGTATGTGAAGACTGAGATGCTACCTCAACAAGCCCCTCAGCAATCACAGTCTCAGCAGCCGCCTGGTACGCCAGCTGGTACGCCCGCACACTCTGCTGGTACGCCAGCACATTCTCAACAGGTCCAGGCCGGCCAGTCCGCCGTGCAAACATCTCATTCCATGCAACAAGTACCTCACGCGGGCAGTACCAACAGTTCACCTCTACCTACCCCTCATACTGGTATGCCAACCAGCTCACAACCCACTGGGGCCACCAGTGCCGCGCCCACCTACCCCCAGGCTCAGGGGCAGACACAAGGGCCAGCCCAGGGCCAGGGCCAACCCACACCTCAATCACGACCAAACAAATCTACCCCCACATATACCAGTGCAATAATGCGTGGCCAGCGCCCTCCAAACGTTAACGTGGGGCCCAACGGACTTAACATTTCACACCCTCCGCGTGGTCACCCCCAGGAATGGGCGCGTGGTATGATGGCCGGTACCGGCATGGCTCCTGGTATGATGGCTCAGGTACCGCCACATATGGTACCACAGCCTGGTGGACAGAGGCATCAGATGACTCCTATGATGCAGTACCATGCTGGGTACAATGGACAGGCCATGCAGGGTATGCCCAGGATGGCCATGCAGCAGGCGCAGCAGCAGCAGCAGCAAGCCGGGATGCAGACGCCATCACAGCAGCATCAGGCGCAACAAGCGCAGGCTCAGCAAGAGGCCCTTCACAGACAGCATATGATGAACGGGGCCCGTGGTGCCCGCCCTGGTATCATGCCC
Organism: Flabesymbios commensalis; assembly: GCA_964017125.1. Classification (NCBI taxonomy): domain Eukaryota; kingdom Metazoa; phylum Annelida; class Polychaeta; order Terebellida; family Flabelligeridae; genus Flabesymbios; species Flabesymbios commensalis. Next base: position 7,925,048 of record OZ024913.1, read on the forward strand.
CATGCCATGATGATGAGTCAGCAACAACACATTCAAATGCAGCAACAAAATGGTCACATGACCAACATGGCAATGGCGCAGGCGCAAACAGCTGCTGTTGCTACTGGTAACGTGTCGGGTCAACATGGACATGCGCATCCGGGTTATGGTGGTACCGCAGCGCCTACTAGCGGTACATCTGCTAACCAACCTGGAGACTTTTCTCTGGATTTCCTGGACAATGCGCAGACAAATAACCAGGATTTCTTTGACTCTATGGTACAAAACGCGAACCCATCAGACTTTAATTTTATAGATGACATTCTGGGAGGCAGTAAATGATAGTGTAGTCTGCTCCTAAGAGTTGATTAGCGGAGAGGTAGAAGCGCGGCTCCCTTCCCCAACTCAGCGTCCCCCAACCCCAGACCACGTCACCGCGCCGCCACGTGGATGCTGTCCGGATTGGAAAAGACGCGCGAGTGGGCGTAAAGGCTAGGCGGAGGCAAGCCGGAGGGGGGAAGAAGAGATGGCTGTAGGCAGAACCCTAGCACTGCCTGCAGCTCAGACAGCAAGCCTGCCAGCCTGAAGCCAAGACAAGGCAAAGACAGGGCCGGCAATATATCTAGCGGCGGCGGTCAGACAATGTCTGTGGCCGCAGGACCAGCAACACCGGTGGGGACAGCATGCTATTAATCTAAGGCTAAAATTGGCTGCCTCTCCCGATGAGGGAAAGCGACGCACAACCCAGCAAGCAACACACGTGAAACCAATGGTGAATTAATGCTGAACCAGCGTCGCAGACGCTGGTTCAGCATCAAATCAGCATTGGTTTCACGTGTTGTTTGCTGGTGAGTATTGCAGCAGCAGAATTCTATGAGTGGTGTGCTGAAGCTACACGCCCACAAACCATAATGATAGATTCTTATAAATTCAGACTCAACACAATGGTGGGTAGACTCCGTGTATTGTCTGGACGACCCTGAGTGATAGTGGGAATAATATAATAGTAGGAATAATTATGAGTATGAGGGGGTAGGGTGCAAAAAGAATGCATATATTTAAGTACTTTGTTTGAGTTAAAGCCTAAAGCATTATCTGTAGACAATGCTGGTTGAGTAATGTCTTACACTAGCCGTACAATGGCATACAAACCATACCTCATACAGGCAAATTACACATGCCACAATTACTATTCAATGTACGATATATATTGAAAATATATTGAATGCATGCTATCTGGCATCAGCTATGACATTTTTAGTTAATCATGTTGGTAATTCTTGTTGGCAATGCCTCTGGCAATGCCTCTGGCAATGCTTTCTGGCAATACCTCCTGGCAATGCCTGCTGGCAATGCCTGATGGCAATGCCTGATGGCAATGACTGCTGGTAATGCCTGCTAGCACTGACTGTTGGTATTGCCTGCTGACTATGCCTATTGGCAATGCCTCCTGGCAATGCCTGCTAGAAATGCCTTCTGGCAATGCCTGTTGGAAATGCCTTCTGGATATGCCTGCTAGCAATGACTTCTGGCAATTCCTACTGACAATGTCTGCTTGCAATGTCCTTGCAATGCTGGCTAGCAATGTCTGCTAGCAATGCCTTCTAACAATGTCTGCTGGCAATACCAACTGGCAATACCTTTTCACGGTATTCGCAGGCACTGTCCATTGTGATGACCATAGGATATGTTATTATCTTCTGGCGGTCATGCCTGGGGTATATCATAATCTTCTGGTGATGCCTGTGGCCTACAAGGTTGTTTCTTGCGATATGTCGGGACAATATATGATGCCAATGCTTGCCATGATTAACTCTATCCTGCATAGTCCAATAGTAATGACTGTTACTTTGCAAGTGGTTAATTACAATTAAACAATTACTGCATGTTGCCCTTGTACGGCTCAGATGGTGACAATGAATTCCTGACAAAGAAAGCACTTTGTACAGAAAGTTTGTTTCCACTACATAGCAATGGATACTGATGTTTGTGAGTCCACTGCTGGTCATGCTTGTGTGTGGACCTCTTTATGGCTAATGAACCAGTTCAATTCAATACGTAGCCGTGTTCTATTTTGAACCAAGGTCTGAAACATGAGATTATCGTGAAGTCAGCACGAGCCGTTGACCCATTGCTGGGTTAATGTTGGACCAACATCAAAGACAGTGGGCCAACATTAAATCAGAATTTGGTAAATTTCTTGTGTTTGCTGATAGGGTTTCTCGCAGTTTGGGGGCGATATATTTTGTGCTATGCTAATGAAAGCACTTAAGACTGTAAACTGTGCCCGTTGTTTTAAATGTGCAACGTGAAGAGATAATTCAATACACATTGACTATTGCAGAAAATACACATGATAAATACAGCTGATAAAATATGTCCGACATGGAACTAGTTAGATATCACTGAGAACATACAAATTAGCTATGACAGAGTGTAGCCAATGAGGGTACAGGTTACAAATCGACAATGATGACACTTCATAGAAATCCATTTAGAATGTACAGCTCAACATTTGTGTTTGTTCGTTTATTCGTTTGTTTATTTTGCCGGGTGAATCCTGGAAGAACTGCTAAATACAGAGTACATTGACTGTAAGTCACCTGTGGTATACGGTATTAGTGTTGCTGTGTGTACATGCCGTCAGTGTACACCATGTGTCTACACATACACAAACTGTACGTGTTGTTGTGTGTACATGACGTCAGTGTACATCATGTATCTACACAAACTGTACGTGTTGCTGTGTGCATGCTGCAGTGTACACCATGTATCTACACATACGCAAACTGTACGTGTGACTGTGTGTATGCTGCAGTGTACACCATGTCTCTACGCATACACAAACTGTAGGTGTAGCAGTGTGTAGGCTGCAGTGTACACCATGTCTCTACGCATACATACACAAACTGTACGTGTAGCTGTGTGTATGCTGCAGTGTACACCATGTATCAACACATACACAAACTGTACGAGGACATAAATGCCTCTCACTCGACATTCACATATTATTGCCCACCTTGTATCCACATCTGAAGAAAGCTTTACTACACCCACGTTACCATGGTTACCGTGGCTGATATATTACTATGATATTGTTACTGTAAATACATCATGATGTCTTTATGTGTTTACCAAAGAAATGAAGTATATGTAGAAAAAAGATTTTATATTATATTTGTGAATGATCATTGCATGCATGCGATATTCTATACTGGCATTATTGCCCATATGTACCGCCTGCTATATCTCGAGTCCAATCAGTATTCTGTCATTCCTGTCAATTTATTTTTATCCACATGTATTCATGAACCACATAATGATATGTTGGTCAATCTAAACTACAAATTAAGCAGCACCCCTTGAACCGCCAGTGCCGCATATAGTCGGGTTTTCATTTTTTATTAGCACATTAAGTATGCCTACCACCTTTTGAACATGTTAAAGATAAAATGTGACATCAATCAGCAATATTTGAAAACAGTTGACCTCCATTTTGTCAAATCTGAATAATTTTCACCCACTTGAAGTTGTGGATCGCGTCAGCGAGACACAACTTCAAGTGGGTGAAAATTCAGATTGAATAATTTGGCGTTTAAAGGGTTAAACACAATAATAAATGAACAATAATTTGTTTTATTTGATAGTAAAACCACAAGTGTGTCTGATGATGTTCGCCTTTCTGTTCTCTAAAGCCAAAAGGCAGTAACTGCTTACTTTCCAAGTAAGCAGTTAATTCTTTTTAGCTTTGCAAGGCATCTTTGTTGTTTATGTCTTGGCAAATAACTCATTTTCATTCCATATATATGACCACACTGGCCTGGTTTTGAATTTAACAATATTTTGTCACTCCCTGTTGTTATGTGAAATTTGATTTTCTGTACCAAAGTCAAGGAATATATATACATTGACCCTTTTCCTGCTACGACCTTATAATTATTTAGTATTTTTTAAAATACATTTGGTTTGAGAAGCTGACGAAGATTCGGGACTGATACAGTTATTTACTGTATGTTGGATCAATGCTGGGGACGCTAGACCAACATTAAACTAGCATCTGTTGAGTGTTTGCTTGGGTTAATTTAGCTGATTCACTTCTTTGTGATACCTCTTGACAACAAAGGGTAAACTTTTTTGGGGTATGTTTTCTTGTTCATATTGTCTCTTTCTATCCATTCCTCTGTCTTACAGGCGGACAGCACACAGGTATATTATCTGCACTATATTATACTGCTCGGGATAAATAATTTAACACAGCGCACATGTCAGTACTGAGGGTGTAACTTCATGCCTGCAGGTATATTGTTACCATGCCTGAAGGTGCAGTGCTACATCATGCCTGCAGGTATATTGTTACCATGCCTGAAGGTGCAGTGCTACATCATGCCTGCAGGTATATTGTTACCATGCCTGAAGGTGCAGTGCTACATCATGCCTGCAGGTATATTGTTACCATGCCTGAAGGTGCAGTGCTACATCATGCCTGCAGGTATATTGTTACCATGCCTGAAGGTGCAGTGCTACATCATGCCTGCAGGTATATTGTTACCATGCCTGAAGGTGCAATGTTACTTCATGCCTGCAGGTATATTGTTACCATGCCTTAAGGTGCAGTGTTACTTCATGCCTGCAGGTATATTGTTACCATGCCTGAAGGTGCAGTGTTACTTCATACCTGCAGGTATATTGTTACAATGCCTGCAGGTATCATGCATGAAGGTGCAGTGTTGCATCATGCCTGCAGGTATATTGTTACCATGCCTGAAGGTGCAGTGTTACTTCATGCCTGCAGGTATATTGTTACCATGCCTAAAGGTTACAATGCCCGCCCAGTCAACATGACATATCGACTTAATATCGCTATAATGCTGGGCCGGTGTCGCAGACTGTTGTTCAGCTTTGAGACGATTGGGTCAGCCGCTCTTGTTTACTGGAGGTGCTGTGTTGCAATGTCTTAAAGGTCTTGTGTTGCAATGTAAAAAAATCGGATGATACTACCCTGTTAAAACAGATCTACGGACTATCCGGCAGACACACAACGTTGAACCATTGTGGTTTGATGTTGGTTTAGCGTCGTAGATGTTGGGCCAATTTTAAGCCAGCATTGTTTCGGCGTCTTGTGTTTACTGGGATATTACTACACATGTTGTACTATAGCTATATTCACTTACATTAGGTGAATCAACCTGTTGACTTACGGTATTATGACTGGTTATCACACACAGAGTTCACATGGTCGTAACTGCTCAGTGGTTTTTGGCTAATTCTAAATTTCAATATTTTTGTTTTCAAACTAATCATTTCCATCTTGCCATCGGTCAATTTTCATGTTCACTCTTAGAAAACAGAATCTATATGAAATGTACTGTAACTCGAGCAAACTCGTGCCATCCAACGTTGAATTTATGGCGTTGATTGAACAGAATAAATTTGAATAATATTTTTGCATTTGTGGTTTTTTTTCACATTCAGATATTTGAGTCTGAATCGGTCACTAAATGTTACATCCTGCCTGCCTGCCTGCCTGCCTGCCTGCCTGCCTGCCTGCCTGCCTGCCTGGCTGCCTGCCTGCCTGCCTGCCTGCCTGCCTGCCTGCCTGCCTGCCTGCCTGCCTGCCTGCCTGCCTGCCTGCCTGCCTGCCTGCCTGCCTGCTCGCCCGCCTGTCTGCCTACCTACCTACCTGTCTACCCACCTACCTACCCACCCACCTACCTACCTACCCACTTACCTACCTACCTATCTACATGTACCTACCTACCCACTTACATACCTACCTACCTACCAACTTACCTACGTACCCGCCTACCTACCCACATATCTGCCTACCTACCCACTTACCTACCCACTCACCTACCCACCTACCTACCCACTTACCTACCTAACTACATACCTACCTGCTGACCTACTTACTTACCTACATGCATACCTACCTACCTTTATAATGCAGCTTGGAGCAGCTTGGAGCACTGCATCTACACAGCCAAATAAGCTGTGTAAAATTGTCGTACTTTTGGCTACTGCTCCCATATGATTCAACAGATTGAATTTATAATGTACACAAACATTCAATCCCTCAGGCAAATGTTTTTACCAAAGGTCAAGGAATGAAAAAATCCTGTTATACTTTGAAAATAATTATTTGATCTCTCCAATTGTTTATGTCGAGTTATCCATGGCTCTCCACCGATAATCAAACTGACCAAAAACCAGGCTATGGTGGTCAACATGGTTTTATCAATTTTAATTTATATGCCTTGAAACTTGGCGGTTTTCGGGGTCTGATAGTCTGTTGGCATTGTCCGTTTTCATATGTGTCCGAAAACGAAGCTGTGGCGGCCATGTTCAGTTAAATACCTTGACACCTTGTATAGATATGCGGTATATATTAAGCCTATACGTTATTTTGGTCTTCGAGTATTGGCAGCAGTTGTGTTAACTTTGTGGCCTATACATCAGCCGAGGGGTGTTTGAGTGATTGCACGGTATTGTTGTAGATTTACGCGGCCTTTTTGATTCAATAGAATAGTGGCAGATGCATATATAGATTATTATTATTAACGATTTTTATAAAGCACCATTCCCAAATATAGCTTGTGGCGCTGTACAGTATTAAAACAATCCAAATTCCATGATCAGAGACCATTATTATAAGTTCCGCGGAAATAGCACCAATATGTCGCCATGCGTATGCGTAGTGTCTGGTAAAAAGAACATTTTTCACATGTTTTTTAAAACTACATAAATTGTCTTTTGATCGTTTGACAATGGAATCTCGTTCCATAGTCGAGCGGCTGCCACAGAATGCTGCATCACCGTTATCTTCTTACCGAGACTTTCTAAGCAGGCAGCTTAAAGGTGATCTATCACCCCTTATATGGTATGAATAATTATGTCCTTATATGGGGTGATTGGCTATCATGTGACCCTCTCAGAGGGTCGCATAATAGCCAATCACCCTATATATATATGGACATACTTGTGGCCCAACTTGTGGCAACTTTGCTTTATTTGTCACAAATTTATTCATACTATATAAGGGGTGATAGATCACCTTTAACCACAGCACCGAAGTCTGTTTTTTCCATCCTAAACAGAGAACAGCGCTGCCGTTTTAGCCTGAAGGCTTTTCAATTAGGTAAACTGGAGCGGCGGCGGACATCGCATACCACATACAAGCATCCCGGAAGATGGACTACGATACTTAATTATGACAATGAGATGTTTCCGCTTGATTGATTCCAATATATCGATCCGATTTGTCACAAAAAATGTGACTCAAGGAAAGGGTTTTGACCACAGCTTTAAACAGCGATTTTCAGAAAGAAGTGGCAGTCATTGATCATGTTTTCGATCGATTGATTTTATTGTCCCCAAAATCAAAACAGTGGGTGCAGCGAGTGCATTCGATTTCGCTTTAAAACACATTTCAAGAGGAAAGTGTACGAAACGCTGAACACATCAGTAGGCCTACCAGAATTAAAGCACCACGCTGATTACAAAGATAGAGGCAACTGGGGTACAGCTAAAACCAGAAACATACACAGAGTGGTCTATAGCTTTAAGCACATTAGAGCCCTCGCATTGTCAAGTGGTATCAGACATGCTGTAGAATGTGATGGGGAGAAGAAGACGAATGTCGTTGTTTTTATTTTATTGTCTGCCCAGCAGGAGACGCTCAATAACATCATGTGCTGCTCACCATCCTCGTTTTCGGTCATCTATGATTTACTGTCGTTCAATGCTGGGTTATTGTAACCATACGGTGGTGGCTCAATGCTGGGCCAATGTCAAATAACGTTGCGCCAGCATTCAGCTGACTAGTGTATTATGTTTGTATGAACACTGCCAGACCAGCGGACGAAATAAAAGCGCTGGAAAATAGGGTGGAAAATAGGGCATTGTTGTGGAGGATGCGATGACAAGACGGCCGTACAAAGCCAAAAGGCAGTAGCTGTTTAATTAGAAAGTAAGCAGTTACTGCCTTATGGCTTTGCAGAACGGATGGCTCGTCAATAACGTGGCGACGAAAAGAAATGCTTTCTGGGTCGCGTGATAAGACAGCCAAATGATAGTTATGGATTTATTCACCAGAGCGCGCTGATGGCGAACCATCTAGGTACCAGAGACACCGTACACCAGAGCGTGCTGATGGCGCAGCCATCTAGGTACCAGAGACACCGTTCACCAGAGCGTACTGATGGTGAACCATCGAGGTACCAGAGAAACTGTGCACCGTACACCCACCGTACACCAGAGCATACTGACGGCGAACCATCCAGGTACCAGATACACCGTACACCAGAGCGTGCTGATGCCGAACCATCCAGGTACGAGAGACACCGTACACCAGAGCCTACTAATAGTGAACCATCTAGGTACCAGAGACACCGTACACCAGAGCCTACTAATGGTGAACCATCCAGGTACCAGAGACACCGTACACCCACCGTACACCAGAGTTTACTGATGGCGTACCATTTAGGTACCTGATAAACCGTACACCAGAGCTTTATGATGGTGAACCATCTAGGTACCATACAGAGACACCGTACACCGTAAACCAGAGCGTACTGATAGCAAACCATCCAGGTACCAGAGACACCGTAAAGGGTACACCAGAGCGTACTCACGGCGAGCCATCTAGGTACCAGAGACACCGTACACCAGAGCGTGCTGATGGCGCAGCCATCTAGGTACCAGAGACACCGTACACCAGAGCGTGCTGATGGTGCAGCCATCTAGGTACCAGAGACACCGTACACCAGAGCGTACTAATGGTGAACCATCGAGGTACCAGAGACACCGTACACCAGAGCGTACTAATGGTGAACCATCTAGGTACCAGAGACACTGTACACTAGAGCGTACTGATGGCGCAGCCATCTAGGTACCAGAGCCACCGTACACCAGAGCGTGCTGATGGCGCAGCCATCTAGGTACCAGAGACACCGTACACCAGAGCGTACTAATGGTGAACCATCGAGGTACCAGAGACACCGTACACCAGAGCGTGCTGAAGGTGAGCCATCCAGGTACCAGAGACACTGTACACCAGAGCGTACTAATGGTGAACCATCTAGGTACCAGAGACACTGTACACTAAAGCGTGCTGATGGCGCAGCCATCTAGGTACCAGAGACACCGTACACCAGAGCGTACTGTTGGTGAACCATCAGTGTACTAGAGACACTGTACAACAGAGACAACGTACACCCACTGTACACCGTACACCAGAGCGTACTGGTGGCGATTTATCTAGGTACCAGAGCTGTGCTAAGGGAGTGTACCCCTCCTCTCTGACTAAGTGGCTGTACCCCTCCGCTTTGGTTAAGGGGCTGTATCCTTCGCATCTGGTTAAGGGGCTGTACCCCTCCATTTGGTTAGGGGATGTACCCCTTCCAGTTAGTTAAGAGTGTGTACCCCCCCCCCCTTTGGTTAAGGGACTGTACCCATCCCCCTTTTTAGCTCCCGCCGTCACCGTAGGTGGGACGGAGCGAGTTATGGATTCCGCCTCATTCCTTGTTTTTATCTCTTCTTTTGCCTTTAATTTTGCAAGAAAAAAGGCTAGGATAACAATTTTGGGTACGTGGGTTACTTTCAGGTGGATAATGGACAGGTTAAAATATTTTAAATCTGAATTCAATACGCAAGGTCGCAGAGGAGAAATGATGTTACGGCGTTGGGATGTTGGGCCGTTGGGATGTTGGGCCGTTGGGCCGTCTGTGAACATTTCGTTTCCGTAGCATATCTCAGAAAGTACTTGTCCGACTGTCTTCAAATTTTACACACCACACTTCTAGGAGGGGTCTAGTTGTGCCTTTTGGTGTATATGAACTTTGATCTACTTTTGGTTCAGACATATGACCTATTAAGACGTTTTGACGCACACTTCGTTCCCGGAGCAGATCTCGAAAACTACTGGGCCGATTACAGTCATATTGCACATACATGTTCTCTAAGGTCCCTGGTTGTGCCTTTTCATGTTTTTGGACCTTGAACTTGAAGTTGACTCAGCACTTTGACCAAATTTATGACGTCGGTAAATCCGACCGAAATATTTTGCGGAATATCATGAAAACCGCTCAAGATAGCTACACCATTACTATAAAACAAATTGTAAGGTTTCAGGAGAGGATGCATTTTGAAAAAAATCATCTCGATCAAATTCAAAATGGCCGCCTATCGGACATTATTCACCTAGACATGCCTGATATTGGGTAAACCGTGCTAGATAGCTAAACCATTACTATAAAACAAAATGTGAGATTTCAGAAGAGGATGCATTTGGAAAAAAATCGAATTGATCAAATTCAAAATGGCCGCATTTTGGCCATTATTAACTTTCACATGTCCGTTATTTGGTAAACCGTGCTAGATGGCTAGACCATTACTATGAAATGAAATGTGAGATTTCAGGTGAGGATGCATCTTGAAAATTTTTGACTCGATCAAATTCAAATAGCCGCTTATCGGCCATTATTCACTTTCACAAGGCCGATATTTGGTAAACCGTGCTAGGTGGCTAGACTATAAAACTATTAAACAAAATGTGAGTTTTCGGGGAGGATGCACCCTGAAATTTTAACTCTATTGAATTCAGAATGGCCGACAATCGGCATTATTCACCTCGATAGGCCTGATATTAGGTAAACTGTGCTAGATAGCTAGACCATTACTATAAAACAAAATGTGAGTTTTCGGAGGAGAATGCACCATGAAATTTGAACTCTATCGAATTCAAAATGGCCGACAATCAGCATTATTTACCTCAATAGGCCTTATATAAGGCATTCCGTGCTAGATAGCTAGACCATTACTATAAAACAAAATGTGAGATTTCAGGAGAGGATGCATCTTGAAAAATTTCGACTTGAACAAATTCAAAATGGCCGCCTTTCGACCATTATTCACTTTCACATAGCTGTTATTTGGTAAACCGTGCTAGATGGCTAGACCATTACCATAAAACAAAAGGTGAGATATCAGGAGAGGATGCATCTTGAAAAATTTAGTCTCGATCAAATTCAAAATGGCCGCCTATCGGCCATTATTCACTTTCACATGGCCGATATTTGGTAAACTGTGCTAGATGACTAGACCATTACTATAAAATGCAATGTGAGATTACAGGAGAGGATGCATCTTGAAAAATTTCGGCTCGATCAAAGTCAAAATGGCCGCCTAGCGGCCATTATTCATTTTCACATGGCCGATATTTTGTAAACCGTGCGAGATAGCTAGACCATTACTATAAAACAAAATGTGAGATTTCAGGAGAGGATGCAGCGTGAACAATTTTGACACGATCAAATTCAAAATGGCCGCCTATCGGCCATTATTCACTTTCACATGGCCGTTATTTGGTAAACCATGCCAGATGGCTGGACCATTACTATAAAACAATATGTCAGATTTCAGGAAAGGAAGCATTATGAAAAATTTCGACTCGATCAAATGGCTGTCTATCGGCCATTATTCACTTTCACGTGGCCAATATTTGGTAAACCGTGCTAAATGGCTAGACCATTACTATAAAACAAAATGTAAGTTTTCGGGGGACGATGAACGCTGGAATTTTTTTTAACTCTTATCGAATTCAAAATGGCCGACACTCGGCATTATTCACCTCGATAGGCCTGATATCAGGTAAACCGTGCCAGATAGCTAGACTATCACTATAAAACAAAATATGACGTTTCAGGAGAGAATGCATCTTGAAAAATTTCGACTCGATCAAATTCAAAATGGCCCCTTATCGGCCATTATCTACTTTCACATGCCCAATATTATATCGAATTCTAAATGACCGTCAATCAGCCATTATTTACCTCGATTGGCCTGATATCGGGTAGACCATTACTGGGATACTGATTAGGATCATTAATTGCAATGGAGATTTGCAATCTCTGACAGACTGTCTAGTTCTCATCTTACTCTTAGACGGAGCCTCTTAGACCTAGTTGTCTTGCGTCTTGGTTTTTGACCTAGCCTAGGACTACTTTAATAACCCTACACAAAATTGCTTAAATCAAATTATAATTCGGGGCGGGAGCTCCTGGATTTATGTAGTCTTGTTTATTTAGGCAAAAATGCATTCTCATCATTGAAAAGTTACCCAAACTGTTCAGTTAGCTTGTGTCCGTCCGTGTCATTTTTCATTGTATAATGCACGCCAGATTGTAGTAGAAAGCAGTTGAATTTTAAATTTTCTACTGGGGGACTCGGAACAGATTCTAAGACAAGCGCAAAAGAAATCCATATCTGAATGGCTTGGGCACAGATTACCTGTGTCTTAGTTGTATCATCTTGCTGTGGTATGTATAGAACTTAAACTGAATACATTGTCTTACTAAGAGTAAAATACCAAAATGTAATATAGGCTACCATGCAGGCATGCAGGCAGACGCGTACGCTAGGTGACTGACTGGTCGCTTTTTTATATGACTGGCTGGATAAATGACAGCTATTTGTCTGTCTGTATCCTGGATCTAGTCTGGCTGGCTGGCTGTCTGTCTGGATCTAATCTGGTTGGTTGTCTGTCTGACTGGCTGGCTGGATCCCGGATCCAGTCTGGCTGGCCGACTGTCAGCGTGGTTGTCTGTCTGGATCTAGTCTGGCTGGTTGGCTGTCTGGATCTAGTCTGGCTGGTTGTCTGTCTGGATCTAGTTTGGCTGGCTGGCTGTTGTCTGCCTGGATCTAGTCTAGCTGGCCGTCTGTCTGGTTGGTTGTCTGACTGGATCTTGTATCTAGTCTGGCTGTCTGACTGGCAGTCTGTCTAGATCTAGTCTAGATCCTGGATCTAGCCTGTCTGTATCTCTATGTCTGCTTTACTGTCTGGCTGGCTGGCTGTCTGCCTGGATGGCTATCTAGCTGACTGCTTGGGTGGCTGGCTGACTGTCTAGCTGTCTGCTTGGCTGGCTGGCTGGCTGGCTGGCTGGCTGGCTATCTAGCTTGGCTGGCTGGCTAGCTGGCTGTCTGGCTGGCTGGCTAGCTGGCTGGCTGGCTGGCTGGCTGGCTGGTTATCTGACTGTATGTCTTCCTGGCTGGCTGGCTGGATGGCTGGCTGGCTGGCTGGCTGGCTGGCTGGCTGGCTGGCTGGCTGGCTGGCTGGCTGGCTGGCTGGCTGGCTGGTTGTCTGACTGTCTGTCTGCTTGGCTGGCTGGCTTGCTGGTTGCTTGGCTAGCTGGCTAGCTGGCTGGCTGGCTGGTTATCTGACTGTATGTCTGCCTGGCTGGCTGACGGACATCTTTGACACATATACGGACATGTGATAGAGATGACTCGTGTAAATTCCCGTGAGCCATTACACGAAACCCGAGACGCGATCCATGTTTTGTTGTGGGATGTAGCATAGACAACCATTGGTAGTCTATGGTCTGTAGACAGAAGAGACACAGCATAGACAACCATTGGTAGTCTATGGTCTGTAGACAGAAGAGACACAGCATAGACAACCATTGGTAGTCTATGGTCTGTAGACAGAAGAGACACGGGAAGCACACCATGTCCTGTTATATCATATACCAACACCAGCTGCTTAACCAATGCTGTTTCAATTATGTGTCATCGCCGATGCCTCATGTTTGTCAGGCAACACCAACAGTGTATGACAGACAGCTATAGGTTTCCACCAAGCCAGCATCTACATTAAGTACATCAACACGAACGATATGGTGACCAAATACTGGTTCATAAATCTACCAATATGTTAGCTAATGTACCAATATGTTAGCCATATAAAGTACCAATATGTTCGCTCTAGGGATTGTACACAGAAAAAAATCATTAATGTTTGGTCTCTAGATTGAAGCAACTTTCTGTATATTATTGACTCTGTGGAATGCACACAAGGAACATGTTCTGTGTGTTTAAAATATACATGTGACGTCAGTCTATTGTTAAAACAGTAGATTTGGATCTACAAATCTACTGTTATTTTGTACTGGTGAGGTCGGGCACAATGTACAGGTTTAGCCATTAAGCTGCATGTCTAATATTTCATTGTTTAGCCATACTGACAATGAAATTGAGTTTTTTATATCATACCTTAGAACATCTGCACACATTTTCTGTATTTAAGTCGAAGAAAGAACTCAATTACAATAGATTCGTAGATCCGAATATACTCGGCGCTTCGCGCCTCGTACATTCGGATCTACGAATCTATCGAATTTCGTTCTTTCTGATTGACTTCATTCTCACTCAGTGAAGAAAAATCATCCATGTTCTGGTGACTGCTACAAGCTCTACTTGATAGGTTTTGTATATATCACAGTTGTAGTAGATAATAATCGAGGTATTACTGTTAGGTAAAACTACCACTTTTTTGGACGGTTAGTCTGATAGCCTGCCAGCCTGCCTACCTGCCTGCCTGCCAGCCAGCCCGCCAGCTAGCCAGCCAGCCAGCCAGCCAGCCAGCCAGCCAGCCAGCCAGCAAGGAGCCAGCCAACGAGCCAGTCAACCAACCAGCCAATATACGAGCTAACATTGTATTCCGACTATGATTCAAATGATGCAGCGGAGCATCGACAAGGGACAACTCAGCCCATTTTAAGATCATCTTGAAGATCATCATCTTGAAGAATAATACCCCTCTCCACAAACATGTTTACTCTGCTGTTAAAGCCAAACAAACAAGTGGCAATAAGCAATCCAATGAGCCAGTCATCCATACAGCCAGCCAGCAAGCCAGCCAACATGCAAATAGGACATAGACCAATAAGTCAGCAATCCGACCAACAAACCAAACATCCCAAACCATCATACAAACCAAATAGCCCAAACCAACATACAAACCAAACAGCCCAAACCAACATACAAACCAAACAGCCCAAACCGACATACAAACCGAAGAGACCAAACCAGCATACAAACCAAATAGCCCAAACCAACATACAAACCAAACCAACATACAAACCAAACATCCCAAACCAACATACAAACCAAATAGCCCAAACCAACATACAAACCAAACAGCCCAAACCGACATACAAACCGAAGAGACCAAACCAGCATACAAACCAAATAGCCCAAACCAACATACAAACCAAATAGCCCAAACCAACATACAAACCAAACCAACATACAAACCAAACATACCAAACCAACATACAAACCAAACATCCCAAACCAACATACAAACCAAACATGTCAAACAAACATACAAACAGAACAGTCTAAACCAACATGCAAACGAAACAGTCCAAACCAACATATAAACCAAACAGTCCAAACCAACATACAAACCAAACAATCCAAACCAACATACAAACCAAACATCCCAAGCCAACATACAAACCGAACAGTCTAAACCAACAGACAAACCAAATAGCCCAAACCAGCATACAAACTAAACCAACATACAAACCAGACATCCCAAACCAACATACAAACCAGATAGCCCAAACCAACATACAAACCAAACAGCCCAAACCGACATACAAACCGAAGAGACCAAACCAGCATAAAAACCAAACAGCCCAAACCAACATACAAACCAAATAGCCCAAACCAACATACAAACCAAACATCCCAAACCAACATACAAACCGAACAGTCCAAACCAATATAAAAAACCAAACATCTCAAACCAACATACAGACCAATTAGCCCAAACCAACATACAAAAAAATAGCCCAAACCAGCAAACAAACCAAATAGCAAAAACCAACATACAAACCAAATAGCCCAAACCAACATACAAACCAAACATCCCAAACCAACCTACAAACTAAACCAACATACAAACCAAACATCCCAAACCAACATACAAACCAAACAGTCCCCAAACCAACATACCAACAAAATAGCCCAAACCAACATACAAACCAAACCAGCATACAAATTAAACATCCCAAACCAACGTACAAAACGAACAGTTCAAACCAATATAAAAAAAACCGACATCTCAAACCAACATACAAACCAAACAGTACCCAATCCAACATACCAACAAAATAGCCCAAAGCAACATACACACCAAACCAACATACATACCAAACATCCCAAACCAACATACAAACCGAACAGTCCAAACCAATATAAAAAAAAACATCTCAAACCAAACAGACCAAACCAACATACAAACCAAATAGCCCAAACCAACATACAAATCAAACAGCCCAAACCAACATACAAACCGAACAGCCCAAACCAACATACAAAACAAATAGCCGAAACCAACATACAAATCAAACAGCCCAAACCAACATACAAACCGAACAGCCCAAACCAACATACAAAACAAATAGCCCAAACCAACATACAAATCAAACAGCCCAAACCAACATACAAAACAAATAGCCGAAACCAACATACGAACCAAATAGCCCAAACCAACATACAAACCAAACCAACATACAAACCAAACATCCCAAACCAACATACAAACCAAACATACCAAACCAACATACAAACCAAACATCCCAAACCAACATACAAACCGAACAGTCCAAATCAACATACAAGCCAAGTAGCCCAAACCAACATACAAACCAAATAGCCCAAACCAACATACAATCCAAACAGCCCAAACCAACATACAAACCGAACAGTCCAAACCAACATACAAGCCAAATAGCCCAAACCAACATACAAACCGAACAGTCCAAGCCAACATACAAACCAAATAGCCCAAACCAACATACACCAAATAGCCCAAACCAACACACAAACCAAATAGCCCAACCAGCATACAAACCAAACAGCCCAAGCCAGCATACAAACCTAATAGC
The DNA here is from genome assembly GCA_964017125.1 of Flabesymbios commensalis. Taxonomy (NCBI): domain Eukaryota; kingdom Metazoa; phylum Annelida; class Polychaeta; order Terebellida; family Flabelligeridae; genus Flabesymbios; species Flabesymbios commensalis. The sequence goes on from OZ024913.1 coordinate 7,941,760, forward strand.
CCAAACCAGCATACAAACCAAATAGCCCAAACCAACATACAAACCAAACAGCCCAAAACCAGCATACAAACCAAATAGCCCAAACCAACATACAAACCGAACAGTCCAAATCAACATACAAGCCAAGTAGCCCAAACCAACATACAAATCAAATAGCCCAAACCAACATACAAAACAAACAGCCCAAACCAACATACAAACCGAAAAGTCCAAGCCAACATACAAACCAAATAGCCCAACCCAACATACACCAAATAGCCCAAACCAACATACAAACCAAATAGCCCAGCCAGCACACAAACCAAACAGCCCAAACCAGCATACAAACCAAATAACCCAAACCAACATACAAACCAAACAGCCCAAAACCAACATACAAACCAAATAGCCCAAACCAAAATATAAACCAAATAACCCAAACCAACATACAAACCAAACAGCCAGGAAACAAACCAACATGCACACCAACAAGCCAATCAGACACCAAACCAACATGCAAATCAACAACCAGCCAGAAAGCAAACCCCAAAATATAAACTAACAACCAACCAGAAAGTAAACCAAAATACAAACCAACAACCAACCAGCAAGCAAATCAAAATACAAACCAGAAAGTAAACCGATTTACAAACCAACAACCAACCAGCAAGCAAACCAGAATAGAAACCAACAAGCCAACTAGAAAGCAAACCAGCATATAAACTAATAAGCCAACCAGAATCAAACCAACGTGCAAATCAAACAGTCAGAAATTAAATCAACTGGCATAAAACAAGCCAACGAGAAAGCAAACCAAAATATAAACTAATAAACCAACCAGAATCAAACCAACGTGCAACTCAAACAGTCAGAAAGTAAATCAACTGGCATAAAACAAGCCAAAAGGAATGCAAACCAACATGAAAACCAACAAGCCAACCTGAAAGCAAACCAATGTAAAAAACAAAATTTAGAAAGTAAACCAACTTGCTCACATACAAGCTAACCAGAATCCAAACCAAAATTCAACCAATAAGCCAAGCAGACAGCAAACCAACATAATTTTATGCAAACCAACTAGAGGCAAACCAACATGTAACCAGCCAACCACAAAAGCAAACGAAAATGCACATCAACAATCCAACCACAAAGCAAACCAGCATGCACACCAACAACCAAGCGGAAAGTAAACCAAAATACAAACCAAACAGCCAGAATGCAAGCCAAAATGCAAACCAACAAGTCAACCAGCAAACAAACCGAACAAAATATAAACCAACAAGCCAACCAGAAAGCAAACCAAAATACAAACCAATAACCAGAAGGCAAACCAACATTCGAACTAACAAGCCAGCCAGACAACAAACCGAAATGTAAACCAACAAACCAACTAGAGAGCAAACCAAAATAGAAACCAACAAACAAACCAGAAAGCAAGCCAACATCACATCAACAAGTCGAGCGGAAAACAAACCAAAATGAAAACCAAACAGCGAGCAAACAAACCAACAGGCACACAAATGAGGCAACCAGAATGCAAACCAATATGCCCAACCAACCAACCAACCAACCAACCAACCAACCAACCAACCAACCAACCAACCAACCAACCAACCAACCAACCAACCAACCAACCAACCAACCAACCAACCAACCAACCAACCAACCAACCAACCAACCAAATAAACATAATAACCAACTAACTAGCCAAGTAAAAACCTACCCGATAACCTAAACTATTTATCTATTCGATAATCTCGTTACCGCCCGCGGCCATACAGCACAGCGGCCCTCCCCCTGGAACGTTTGTTTGACCGACACCCTACCGCCTTTTGGTTCATCTCGTGAAAAATACATTTATCATTATAATTTTTCGATATCATTATTTCAGTATACAATGACCCCAATTAAACATGTTAAATACTTTAGAAACATGCATTGACAAACATTAATATAGTAGTAGACACACAATGTTATTGAAAATTATTATGAATGGAGAACTCTACTGGTGTTGTCAAACGGTGAATCAAGGCGACATTGTGTCGCTTCAATATAAATAAACAGTCAAATGAAAATATAAATTCATAATGCGTGATGTGCTATCCTGGCGTCGATATATTACCTCGGTGCACACATATGCAGTAATCCTAACTGTTCAAATTCATAGGATAATGAAAAAAAGAACATAAAAAAATAAAAATGGCCATTGATATGTCAAAGTTGACATGTGAACGGTCAATACAAATCTTCATTAAAAATAGAGGTCGTGTAATCTCAGTAATTATCTTATATATGACAACAACTTTGATTTTTCTTATATGCACTTTCCTGCAAAATTGAAGATGTCCTTGTTTGTTTTAAAATTGACCTCCTGCATGGATGTGGTTTACAATACTGCTCTGCAGAGCAAAAAGGCAGTAGCTGCTTACTTTTCGAGTAAGCAGTTACTGCCTTTTGGCTTTGCCGAGTAGATGGGCTTGGAGCCGGGATCTGTGGCTGGCTGGGTTGTTTCCCTCGGGCAGAGCGGGACGTATTTGGTGGAATTTGTCTTGTCCGATCAATGCCGCCCTGGCTGGCCTCACAGGTCCACACGGGGGGGGGGGGATGGATCAGGGCTGCTGCAGACTGCCCAGAACCAATACTGACATGCAAAAACTAAACGCACTAGCGCATTACTTGTTAACTTAGCAGTTACTGCTTTTTTGGCCAAAAACGCTGTAACTACATACTCGAGAAAAGTACCCAGCAAAAGAGACGTTGGACCAACGTTGGTTTACTGTTGGGCCAACGTCGTAGACGGTGGGCCAACAGTAAACCATCGTTGGCCCAACGTCTCATGTTTGCTGAGTAAGCAGTCACTGTGTCTTGGCTTTGCGCGGCAGAATGCCAACATTAGCCCGGCACTGGCACAACGCTGGCTAATCATTCACCCAGCGTGACCGTGTCCTGCAGTCTGTCAGGGCTAACCCGGCACACACCACACAATTACCCGATGCCGGTTTAATGCTGGGCGAACGTTGCAGAAGGTGGCCCAGCATTAAACCGGCATCGGGTGAACGCGTCGTGTCCTGCTGTCCATCGACCTGGCCAGAGGGTTACAGTCTGGAGCAAAAAGTGCACGGGATTCTCAAATGCTCTTTTATCTGTATGTTCACTACAAGTTGTCAAGGGCAGATCCACTTATAAATGCCCTTTTCAAATCTTTAATTTCATGCATGTCATAATTACATCAGATTTTAATGTTATCCCCCCCTTCATAGTAGATATTTGTTCTTTCTTGTATGCCCAGACATTGTATAGGCTATGTTTTAATCATAGACATCGAGGGAATTGACTACCAACTGGCGCGAGATCGTCGTAAACTTACGGCACGCATGCGCGCCTAGGAAATGGGATAACTGATTTCCGGTCTACCTATCATGAGGTCTATTTATGTTTTTCATCGGCTCGATAGGCGAGTAATTTGGGCTATTTTGTCACTATAATTTAAATTACTGAACCAACTAATTGTTCAAAATAATATTATTTTTTATGTTTATGCTAAATATATACATTTTTAATCATGCTAAATATATACATTAAAAACAATGACAATTGAGGTTTACAATTTAAATTTGACGCCAAAGTGAAGCTGTTTCAAACTTGACTGTGGTGTTCCCAGCAAACTCCGGGCATTCACCCAATGCTGTTTCTCTGTTGGCCAGCGTTGAAGACAGTGTGCCAACATTGAAACAGCTTTGGGTGAATCCCCCGTGTTTGCTGGGTCAGTGAGCCAGCATGTCAGTAGACCTTAATTCGGACAATTGTCTTATTGAATTGAATACATGTATAGACGTCAAATTATAGGTGTATTGGACATGGTGTGTATACGTCTATGATCTATGTCCACATATTTTCACGGGAGAAGCATATTTTATGGGCTTGGATGTTTTAGTCTTGTTGTAATATTTAAATACTTTTGATAATGAAGCAGAAGGAACTATTAAATTGTATTCATTTATCGAATACTTTGTTACGATTTTAAAGATATTGATTTTAATAATTAATTTGACTGTGATTGAAATTGTGATCAACACAATGTTTACATACCCATGAAAAAAACGATAAAAAAGCACATGGTTCACAGTTTACAGCGGAAGTAAACTATCCCTTCTCTCGCCAATTCTCGTGGACAGAAAGAAGCTCATACACATCAATCAGTGTCGTGAGATTTGAAGTCGGTTGTCCATTCCCTCGATGTCTATGGTTTTAATCTAGAAACATCACTGAATATTTAAAATCTGTCAAAAATTTTAGTGTCCTTTTTATCTATCTGCCCTTTCTCTACCTTGAATCTGCCTCTGATTTATGCTCACCTAATATATTAGCGAATATAGCGAATATGAATCTTTGAAATTCGCAGTGAAATCGGGAATAGATAGCGATTATTCTCACCTCAGTCATCCCTCGACCTCTCCTCACGAATATATTGCAAATACACTGCGAATGCTTGCCAACGCTTACCAATGCCATACGAATTGCTAAGAATCGTTGCGAATGGTGCAAATGGGCTTAAGAATAAATTCTGCGACTGTCTTGTGAATGTTATGAATGCTTGCGAATGCTTAAACATGGGCTTGCAAACGTTACAAACGTACTTATAAATGATGCGAATGTCTTACAACGTTGCCATAGCCTTGCCATTTTCTTACGAATGATGCGAATATTTGATGACGAGGCAGCGATTGGTATAAAAACGGGGTGAATATGACGCTGTTTTCTTGAATTCACAGTGGTAAGACTTTCACAAGGAATGTGAAACGGCGAACGTCACAAACGCCTTGCAAATGACTTACGAACGTTGCAAATGATTCCGAATGCCTTACCAACGTTGCCTGGATTGCGAATGCTTACGAAAATTGACCGCGAATGACAGCATTTGCAACATTCGCTGAAATTCAGGAGACTCTTCCTAAATTGGTTGATATTCGTAAGCAGGTGGAGAATCACTTTGGAACGTTCCGAATTTGTTACCAACGCTTACTTTGAGAGAATGTCATATTTTGAGAGAATGTCATATATTTTCATTCGTAACCACATTCGCTAGCATATTCGCCTATGTGTGAGAGCAGCATTACGCGGTGTTGCACGTGCTAGTTATATAAGTGGCTTGTAAAAGATGATGCATTGTATCACATGTCATGCTAGCTATAATGTCATGTAAAAGATGACGTAGTGTAGCATGTGCTAGCTATAGTGCCTTGTAAAAAATGACACAGTGTAGCACGCGCTAGCTATAATGTCTGGTAAAACATGACACAGTATCGCAAATGCTAGGAATTATGTTTCTTGTAAAATATGACGCAGTGCAGCACATGCTAGCTATAGTGCCTTGTCAAAGATGCGCAGTGTCGCACGTGCTAGCTATAATGTCTCGTAAAAGATGATGTACTATCGCACGTGCTAGCTATAATGCCTTGTAAAAGATGATGCAGTATCGCACGTGCTATCTATAGTGCCTTATTGGCGCCCTGGTTGTCGTTGTTTGGTCATTGGCGCCCTAGTTGTCGTTATTAAGTCATTGGCGCTCTAGTTGTCGTTATTCAGTCATTGGCGCCCTAGTTGTCGTTGTTTCATAGCCATTGACGCCCTAATTGTCGTTGTTTGGTCATTGGCGACCTAGTTGTCGACCAACCGTGTGACCGTCAGCGCCATTGAGTCTCAATATTGTTGAGAGATACTGGCGCTATAGAAGTCATTATATTATTATTATTATTTAGTCATTGCCGCCCTAGTTGTCGTTATTTAGTCATTGGCGCCCTGGTTGTCGTTATTCAGTCATTGGCGCCCTAGTTGTCGTTGTTTCATAGTCATAGATGGCTGGCTATTTCATCGCTATCAGACATTGACCCAGCATTGGGGCAATGTCTAGTGTTTGTTAGGTGGCTGTTTCATGGCCACCAGACATTCTATTCACAGCAGAAACCCGCTTTTAACAATTGTCTTGTTGCAGCTCACAGCCATGAGCGCACTTCACTGTCAATGTATTCAAGCCAACACGCCGCGTCAATGCTGGGCCAGCGTCCATCACCATAGGTAGAGCACTGAGCGAACACTGGCTGTTTTTTGCCGGGAGACAATTTGATCTGTGTCTGTCTAGCAAGATTTCCTGCTTATCTCACGTCAATACAAGCAGAATTGGCGCAATGTGAATCTGAATAGAATCACTTAGTCTGCCGGGGCTATATGGCCAGATAGGAGCGTGAGGGAGAAGAGACAAAAGCCATGTCTCCAAGAAGAGAACCTTCAGATAAAGCTAGTGCTGGCTGTAATGGTAAACACACCGTGGGGAGTACAGCATCTACATACATGAAGTAGTGGGATTACTCATCCCTCCCTCTGACTGTGACGCAGCATCTCCAGACATTTAGGTGTTGCCATCACAGTCTGAAGGTGCTAAAAGTGCAAATCTGGCGATACTTTTTTTTGAAAGATGGCCGTGCGTTGAAAGGAGGGATCAATTATAGTGAGGATTCCTATGAAAATATTCCGTAATAACAGACTCTGTATGTAGGCCTACGCAATGAATTACTGCTCCTTGCTTGATCATTTTTTTCTTTATTTCATATTGACATATTTCATATTGACATATACATATATATTTCATGAAATTGTTGGTCTCAGCGTATACTGGCTATAGCAATGCGGGGGCACTGGTTAAAGCTGCCTGCTTGGAAAGTCGGAGATCGCGGGTTCGAACCCCACTCTGGCATTCGAGTTTCAAAGAAACAAAATGTTTCTTCCCCGCTCACTCGTAAAGATTCACTATTGTGGGGAGCCTCCGTGACCAAGAGGTAGGTGCTCGGCCTCAGATCGCCAGGTTCTCATGGCCCAGTTTAGCCTATATGTGCACAAAGGTGGCCCTAAACCCCATTCATTCCATTTACCAGCATACAAAAACCCCGGTTTTGTTGTGCTGTCCAGCTATGAGCCTAACCCATGCTGTTGCGTCTAACTTCACCAGAATACAGTAGCAGGGTTTATAATCACATTCAATAGTTACTGGACTTAACAAACATAAATTACAACCCTTACTCTCTCAAAATAGGTTTACATAGAGCATAGAGCACATGTGATCTTGACAAAAAACACCTATCACGAAATAACCAACCGCAGGTTCCCTTTTGAAGTGGGATATGATTATTTCCGTTCACTTATTTAGTCATTCTGAATAGATTATATGTATTTTTCGTTCATTTTGAGCTGGAATTTCTGACTCAATGTCAAGCTTCCAACTGACAACCATATTTCCATTTATGAAAACCATACATAGAAAATCATCTCCCTGAAAACACAATAGTAAAAGACTGCAAAATTACATGAGGCTCCTATAAGGTATAACATATTTAACACCGAATACCTCCATCCAGCCTGTGTTTGATTTCTGAAAAAAGTGAATGTTGTTGCAACTTTTTTATATATGAAGAAAAATATAGAAACATATTTGTATTATAAAGCCGATAGCTCTCCAGAATTCTTCCCCCCCCCCTCTCCACTGACGCTACTGTATTTTACTGTGCTTGTCGGAGGTAATTCGTCAACCATATGCACGTGAAGCAAGAGCTCAGTGCAACATATCAGATGACCGAAAGAAATTTGCATGTTGAAAAATGCAACGCGTGCTTGTGTCTGTTGGGCAGTGGAGACAATGGTCAGCTTGGACAGTGATGCTTATAGAAAGAACATTATTTCACCAATAATACAACAGTAACAGAAAACGTTCATTTTGGAGTGTGGTGATGGTAGAATATAGTGAGTGAGAGGCTGGTTGCCTTGCTGTTAGCGTGGTCTGGTTTTGACCACATCAGATGGAGACATTGGGCTGACAGGGCTTGGCATTGCGCTGTTGGTCTGGCACTGCCTTGGTCGCCTGTCTGGCAGGCCGTCTACAGCACGCTTCTGGCCTGCTTGTCAAGCCTAATCAGCGGCTGGCACTACCCTCTCCACGGTGGCGTGCAAGAGACAGAGGGGTCTGGCCAAATGTCGCCCAAGGCTGAGCACCAGCCAAGCCATGCCCTCCTCTGCTGTTGACGCCAACCAACAGACACGATATGTGCTTCCGATGTTGGTTTGATGTTGTGCCGACGTCTGCGACGTCGGAACAACATCAAACTAACATGGGATGCACGTCTTTGCAGCTGTCATGCCACAGGCAGACGTAGTCTCCACACCCATGGTGAGGTCACCACAGAAACTCTTATACAGCACCGACACACAAATCTACTTCTCAAATATTGTCTTCTATTCGTCGTTGCATATGAAACAATCATGAATAAACGGAGATGCCGCTAAAACGTCTGGTGAACGTTGGGCGACCGTGCCAGACGATGGCCTAACATACATGCATCAAAGCAACACCAAGCAAGACGTCCACTGTCCAGCTGGATTGGTGCACCTGGTATACGTTATTGCAACGCAGGCTGTACGTCTGAAGAACGGAGACAGAAACGCCATCTCCGCAGTCTGGACTACGTCATCAGCGAGGATCCTAGCTGGACAAAACTAAAAATGGATGAGATGCAGCTGGTCCAAGAGAGGGAGGGAGGGAGAGGGAGGGAGGAATGGAGGAAGGGAGGGAGGAAAGGAGGAAGAGAGGGAGAGGGAGAGAGAGAAAGAGAGGGAGGGGAGAGGGAGAGGGAAGGAGAGGGAAAGGGAGGGAGGGAGTGAGAAAGAGAGAGAGGGAGAGAGAGAGGGAGGAAGAGGGAGGTAGGGCAGGAGGGAGAGGAGAGAGGGAGGGAGGGATACAGAGAGATAGAGAAGGAGAGGGAGGATGGGAGGGATGGAGGGAGAGAAGGAGGGAGAGAGGGAAAGGGATAAAGAAGGAGGGAGGGAGGTAGAGGGAGAGAGTGAGAGGGAGGGAGGGAGAGAGAAAGAGGGTGGGACGGACGGAGGGAGGGTGGGACGGACGGAGGGAGGGTGGGACGGAAGGAGGAGGGAGAGTGGGACGGCGGGAGGGAGTGAGGGAGGGTGGGACGGACGGAGGAGGGAGGGAGGGAGGGAGGGTGGGACGGAGGGAGGGAGAGGGAGGGTGAGACGGAGGGAGGGGGAGGGAGGGAAAGAGAGAGAGAGGGAGGGAGGGAGGGAGGGAGGGGGGGAGGGAGGCAGAAGAGAGAGAGAGAGAGAGAGAGAGAGAGGTCTGGTAATTCTGGGTGGAGGTGACGAGTGGTCATCTTCTGTGTCCAGCCTTGTAGGGTTTCACAGCCTCACCAACTGATGTCCATATAGTTCTCGTCATGTTATATCAGCCTCTACCAATCATTAGGCTAGGCCTACTGCTAGCCATCCAAAATCATTCTGATTCGTATGACACCGTTGGATGCTTTGTTTATCAATCAATCAATCAATCAATCAATCAATCAATCGATCAATCGATCGACCGATCGACCGATCGACCGATCGATCGATCGTCCAGCCTTGTAGGGTTTCACAGCCTCACCAACTGATGTCCATATAGTTCTCGTCATGTAATATCAGCCTCTACCAATCATTAGGCTAGGCCTACTGCTAGCCATCCAAAATCATTCTGATTCGTATGACACCGTTGGATGCTTTGTGTATCAATCAATCAATCAATCAATCAATCAATCGATCAATCGATCGATCGATCGACCGATCGACCGATCGATCGATCGATCGATCAATCGATCAATCGATCAAGCAATTAATTAATCAGTCAATCAATCAATTTATCTAACTTGTGGTTTGTGTTGTATCTTTTGTTGCAGCTGCTGTTGCTATTTCTGCTGCTGTTGCAGGTGTTCTTTGTGTTTGCATTTTGTCGGTGAGTTGTGGTTGTTATTGCAATTGTTGTTGTTGCTTTTTGCCTTTGTTTCGTAGTTGTTGTTTCTGTTGTTGTTTTGTGGTTTTATTGTTTTTGTTGTAGTTTGTTCTGTTTGTTTAGTGGTTGCTGATGGTGCTGTTGTTGCTGCGCTTGTTGCTGATGTTGATGCTGTTGCTGATGTCATTGGTTTTTGCGTTTCTATCACAGTTATGTTGTCTTTTCATAGTTGTTTTGATTATCTTGTCCTCCCCCCCCCCCCTCACATTGCTGTTGTCCTTTTCACCTCACATTGCTGTTGTCTTGATGCTGTTGCCCTCTTTATCTCATATTGCTGTTGTCTTGATGCTGTTGCCCTCTCTATCTCACATTGATGTTGCCTTCTCTATCTCACATTGCTGTTGCTCTCTCTATCTCAAATTGCTGTTGTCTTGATGCTGTTGCCCTCTCTATCTCACATTGCTGTTGCTCTTTCTATCTCACATTGCTGTTGTCTTGATGATGTTGCCCTCTCTATCTCACATTGCTGTTGCTCTCTCTATCTCACATTGCTGTTGTCTTGATGTTGTTGCCCTCTCTATCTCACATTGCTGTTGCTCTCTTTATCTCACATTGCTGTTGTCTTGATGCTGTTGCCCTCTCTATCTCACATTGCTGTTGCTCTCTCTATCTCACATTGCTGTTGTCTTGATGCTGTTACCCTCTCTATCTCACATTGATGTTTCCCTCTCTATCTCACATTGCTGTTGCTCTCTCTATCTCACATTGCTGTTGTCTTGATGCTGTTGCCCTCTCTATCTCACATTGCTGTTGATGCTGTTGCCCTCTCTATTTCACATTGCTGTTGTCTTGATGCTGTTGCCCTCTCTATCTCACATTGCTGTTGCTCTCTCTATCTCACATTGCTGTTGTCTTGATGATGTTGCCCTCTCTATCTCACATTGCTGTTGCTCTCTCTATCTCACATTGCTGTTGTCTTGATGTTGTTGCCCTCTCTATCTCACATTGCTGTTGCTCTCTTTATCTCACATTGCTGTTGTCTTGATGCTGTTGCCCTCTCTATCTCACATTGCTGTTGCTCTCTCTATCTCACATTGCTGTTGTCTTGATGCTGTTACCCTCTCTATCTCACATTGATGTTTCCCTCTCTATCTCACATTGCTGTTGCTCTCTCTATCTCACATTGCTGTTGTCTTGATGCTGTTGCCCTCTCTATCTCACATTGCTGTTGATGCTGTTGCCCTCTCTATTTCACATTGCTGTTGTCTTGAAGATGTTGCCCTCTCTATCTCACATTGCTGTTGTTTTGATGCTGTTGCCCTCTCTATCTCGCATTGCTGTTGCCCTCTCCCCCTCACATTGCTGTTGACTTGATGCTGTTGCCCTCTCCCCCTCACATTGCTGTTGACTTGATGTTGTTGCCCTCCCCCCTCAACATTGCTGTTGACTTGATGCTGTTGCCCTCTCCCCCTCACATTGCTGTTGACTTGATGCTGTCGCCCTCTCCCCCTCGTTTCTATCACAGTTATGTTGTTTTTTCATTATCTTGTCCTCTCCCCTTCAAATTGATGTTGTCCTCTTCACCTCACATTGCTGTTGTCTTGATGCTGTTGCCCTCTCTATCTCACATTGCTGTTGTCTTGATGCTGTTGCCCTCTCTATCTCACATTGATGTTGCCTTCTCTATCTCACATTGCTGTTGCTCTCTCTATCTCAAATTGCTGTTGTCTTGATGCTGTTGCCCTCTCTATCTCACATTGCTGTTGCTCTCTCTATCTCAAATTGCTGTTGTCTTGATGCTGTTGCCCTCTCTATCTCACATTGCTGTTGATCTCTCTATCTCACATTGCTGTTGTCTTGATGATGTTGCCCTCTCTATCTCACATTGCTGTTGCTCTCTATATCTCACATTGCTGTTGTCTTGATGCTGTTGCCCTCTCTATCTCACATTGCTGTTGCTCTCTCTATCTCACATTGCTGTTGTCTTGATGCTGTTGTCCTCTCTATCTCACATTGCTGTTGCTCTCTCTATCTCACATTGCTGTTGTCTTGATGCTGTTACCCTCTCTATCTCACATTGATGTTGCCCTTTCTATCTCACATTGCTGTTGCTCTCTCTATCTCACACTGCTGTTGTCTTGATGCTGTTGCCCTCTCTATCTCACATTGCTGTTGCCCTCTCTATCTCACATCGCTGTTGTCTTGATGCTGTTGCCCTCTCTATTTCACATTGCTGTTGTCTTGAAAATGTTGCCCTGTCTATCTCACATTGCTGTTGTCTTGATGCTGTTGCCCTCTCTATCTCACATTGCTGTTGCCCTCTCCCCTTCACATTGCTGCTGACTTGATGCTGTTGCCCTCTCCCCCTCACATTGCTGTTGACTTGATGCTGTCGCCCTCTGCCCCTCACATTGCTGTTGACTTGATGCTGTTGCCCTCTCCCCCTCACATTGCTGTTGACTTGATGCTGTCGCCCTCTCCCCCTCACATTGATGTTGCCCTCTCCCCCTCACATTGCTGTTGACTTGATGTTGCTGCCCTCTCCTCCTCACATTGCTGTTGACTTGATGTTGTTGCCCTCTGCCCCTCGCATTGCTGTTGTCTGTCTGCATGCTCTGGTCGTCATACAGTGAGTCCGGGCAGCACGTGATACCAGCCGTGACCCAGTCAGCCTGGCCAGCATCTCAGGTCAATGTACCCATCTCTCCATCTCCCCCTACATATAGACCACTGCTCTGAAAACACACAGCGCAGTAACTGCAATGGTGCTGAGACATCACCCAGCAAACTAGAGGTGTAAGTAAGTAAGTAAGTAAGTAAGTAAGTAGGTCAGTAAGTCAGTCAGTAAGTAAGTAAGTAAGTAAGTAAGTAAGTGAGTACACACACTGGACATAAGTTTATTAACCCAATTTTTTTTATAGATTATCAACGAAAATATATTTATGATGCTATATGAAACATAATTAGTGTCACAATTATTATTTAGTAGGGCAGCCATGTTATCTTATAATGGCGGCTGCATTCCTGAGCAAAGACGAAAATGCTGTTATGATCTTTGCTGGACGAATTATGTCAAAACTTCTGAATAATGCTGCTTTAATTGCTTCACATACAGTTGCTTTGACCTCTCATGCGGCCCTTTTTATCCAACTCCAGATGTTTTCGATACGATTTACATCTGAGAGACCGTGGAGGACATAGCATCTTGTGTCTATCATTGTTTACGAACCATGTCAACACCGCCATGGCTCTGTCTTACTGGAACACTGATGGGTGTTGCTGGTCCTTAAACATTTGCTCTACTGGCTCCAGCAAATTTACTTCCATGAGGTCAATCTAAGAATGCTGGTTGAGATTTTCATCAAAGACTACTAAATTGCCAACGCTATTGTTGCTGATACATCCTCAAACCATAACAGAAACGTTTCCACGTAGCCAAAATTACATTACGTCTGGATCCATACTTTATCCATTTTTCTCCAACATCCTTCACGTCCATGATCCGTCTGAAGAATAAACTTACACGCATCAGAGAGCACCACAAAGAACCATTTATCATGGGTCCTCCAGTGCTGAATTATCTTGGCCCACCTGATGTGGCTATGCCGGTTTGTTATGAACCATGAGGTTTTTTCTTGCCACTGGGCTGAATATGGCACCTGTATGTATGTAACCGGAGCCTCACAGATTTTTTATAATAAGTGCGTACCACGACAACGCCGGAGTCTTTTTTCACTTTTGCCTGATAGTCTGTACCTTGCCCAAATATTTTATACTATTTTTTTTATTGGAGCTGAGCTGCGCCGCAATTACATGATGATTTGAATCCCATTACGTCTGAGCCTTATAATTTAAACTCGAATCCCAATAACAATGTCTCGACTGAAACTCATAATAATAATGCACCGACATAATTTTTCATGTGTGAAACATATGTTGATAACATGTGATACAACTTAAAAGTTTTAAAATCATTTCGCTACAGTATACGATCTGGCCGCTCAGTAGTGATGAAACAGTGATCTGTGCATTAATTGTGTGGGGGTGAACAAACTTATGTCCAGTGTGTGTAAGTAAGCATCAGCTTTAACCACTGCACCAGTTGTGTTACCAGATATCATTTAAGATAATGCACATTAGCTAAACTCCAAGATAACGACTGATATGGTATTTGATAAAACAAATATTTGACGCTAATAATTACTTAGCATTTGTTGCTGTGTGATTGTTGCTTCAGAAGAATCATACTATGCTTGGCAAGTACAAATCTCTCTTCTATTGAATCAGTAAATTATCTTGAAATGGCTCCACCACTCACAGAAAACCGATCACACCATTTTTTAGCATGCCATCAAAGTTGAATGCTTTAAGAAAAAAATAACGAAACAACATACCAATACTGGCATGAAGAGATATTCCAAAACTGGGTGGCTCGAACAATATGTAGTATCAGAAATCAACCTTTCAGCACCCGTACGTCATAAAAAAAACAATCACTTTCAGCAAAGCAACAAATATTTGACTTCTTTCAGGGCTGATATCTTGGACTCTTCACTTATAAAAAACCCTAAGAATGAACTCCATGATTTGTGTGACCAGTACACATCAGTTTTAACCTCACTTCTTGATAAACATGCTCCTCTTCAAACTTAAAAAGTTGTTGAGAAGGTTCCAACGCCATGGATGACGTCTAAACTACTAGATTGTAAAAGATCATGCCGTCAGCTGGAAAGGCGTTGGAGGAGATCACGCTCTGGTGATGACAGATCAAAATACCGCAACTATCGAAATTTATGCAATCGTCTTATGACAGAGGCCAAATCTCAATATTCTTCAAATCTCATAGATGAAAATTCTGAAAACCCTCGCCGCCTTTGGGACACCATTAACAATATTTTACATAGAACGCCAGCTGCAGCACTGCCGGAATCAAATAATGTAAAATCCTTTTGTGAGCATTTCGCAAAATATTTTTGTGACAAAATCAGAACGATCTGGGCCAATTTTTCAAATCAGGTGGATGATGTACCATCTGTTCAGAAGCCTAAAATAAGAAACAAACTTTTCAATTTAGAACCAGCATCAGAGGACGAGGTCAGGAATCATTATGAAGTCTGCATCAAAATCATGTGACCTTGATCCGATTCCAACAAACATCCTTAAAGCCTTGTTGGATATTTTAATAAAACAACTATAATTAATTTATCTCTAGAATCTGGAACATTCCCACTATCATTCAAAGAGGCTCATGTCACACCTTCACTAAAGAAATCAAACCTTCCTGTTAATAACCTCAAAAATTATAGACCAGTCTCCAATCTAAGTTTCATTTCTAAAATTATTGAAAAAGTTGTTTCCAACCGTTTACAAGCTCACATAAACTCCAACAAATTGAACAATCCAATGCAGTCTGCGTACCGGGAATTCCATTCCACTCAGACAGCCCTGTTAAAAGTTCACAATGCCATCTCAGTTTCTCTTGACAAAGGCCATGTCACAGCTTTGACTTTACTTGATTTGTCTGCGGCGTTCGATACTACCTTTAAAATTAAAATTGACAAATCTTTTTCTGACTCTAGTTTGCTCGAGCATGGAGTGCCGCAGGGTTCTGTACTTGGCCCTCTGCTTTTCAGTTTGTATACCGCTCCTCTAAGCACCATTATTTCAAGTTATGGATTGAGTCATCACTTATACGTCGATAATACACAAATTTACATCTCCTTAACAGGTGACACAGCTACTGAGTCATTAAAAATGCTTCAGAGCTGTATTACCGGGGTATCTGCTTGGATGGCTCAATCCAAACTAAAACTCAATCCTAGCAAGACTGAGTTTCTTCTCGTTGGCTCGAAATCGCAGAGGGAGATGTTTATTAACCTTTTTCCCTTTAGCAGATTCCGCAAGAAATTTGGGTGTCTTTTTTGACAGTCGTTTGAATTTTCGTCAGCACATTTCACAGGTGTCCAGTTTCTGTTTTTTTTCACATTAGAGATATTAAACGCATCTAGCTTTAGCAAAACAAATTGCAGTGGCACTGGTGACAAGCAAACTGGACTACTGTAACTCCTTATTACACGAAATTCCAGCTAAAGATCTACAGAAATTACAGCGTGTTCAGAACTGTTTAGTAAGGGTTGTGACAAAGGCTCCTCGTTTTAGTCGCTCTATTCCTCTATTAAAATCATTACATTGGCTTCCAATCAAGTTTAGAATACAATTCAAAATAGGTACTTTTGTATTTCGTTGTCTCAATGATGGTCAGCCATCTTATTTATCTAGCCTTCTTTTTTCTGCAGACTCCGTAAAACATCTGCGATCAAACAATACAAATAAACTCAAAGTACCACGTATCAGAACTAAGTTCGGTGCGCGTGCCTTTTCTGTTTCTGGTCCTACTCTCTGGAATTTACTGCCTGCACACCTTCGTGTAGCTAAAAATATTTCCTCTTAAAAAAACTGTTAAAAACGCATTTCTTTGATCTGGCTTTTCCGCCCTAGCTCCTCTGCGTCCCGGATCCCTGATGACGACCATGCTTATTTCCCTCGACTCTTCTTTGGAATTTGATAAGGATGGATTGCGCCTCTGAGCTCGGCCCTCCGAGGAGTTGGGCGCTTTTGAAGTTTTCATTTCATTTCATATATAGTGAAGTCCCCTGATGACACAAATTACAACGAAAACAAATTTAAAAACTATATTGTTGACAAAAACGCTCTCTTGTTGTCGCAGATCAGTCCTTATTAATAATGACAAAGAACGAATAGAATACAATAATAATATTAATCAGTGATTGACACACAACCGTCAGTATGTTGAAGGTCAGTGTACAGAATGTGAGTACATGCTTAGCAACATATGGGTAGATTCTGGTCTGCTTCCACAGAACAATATATTTCCTGTAATAAAATTATATATGGAGAATAATTTTGAAATTATACACAAATCTGAGGCACTATTTCTGTTCCGAAGGGAACCCGTCCAAAATGAGCTTAGTGTGATTGTGAAGCGCCATTAACCTTTTAACCGCTGGTGCCGCATATATTCGGGTTTTCATTTTTTCCAACTTGTTAAAGATAAAATGTGACATCAATCAGTTGACCTCTATTTTGTCAAATATGAATAATTTTCACTCACTTGAAGTTGTGGATCGCGTCAGCGAGACACAACTTCAAGTGGGTGAAAATTCCGATTGAATAATTTGACGGGTAAAGGGTTAAGGTGACAATCGACACAAGAAATACGTGCACAGCTTGCAAAAGCCGTAAACATTGTCAGATGAAAGGTAATGTGATGACATCAAAGCCACAGACAAACAAAATGTGTTTGAAGTAGTTTCTAGTTCTAGAACATAGTCCTAGAACAATCGATTTGAATCTGCACGCACTCTCTGTCGTTTGCAAAAAAATAAATGAATAATTTTGTCGCACATAGGCTAAACTGGGCCAGAATATCCTCCTGATGATGGGAAAAGAAACCTTTTTCTTTCTTTGAAATTTGAATGCCGGAGCGAGAGACGAGCCCGCGATCTCCGACTTTCCAAGCAGGCAGCTTCAACCACTTTTAAATTATCATAAGTGTCTTCGTTAGCTCTTTCTGCTTCGTCTGAATACCTATGTTAGGAGTCTAAAGCCATTATAAATTGTTTCATTCTTTCAGCGCTGGAACTGTCTTCAGCCGTCAGATTCTGACATCTAAAGACAGTCCCCGCACTGAAAGTGTTAAAATCTATATATAAGGTGTTGCAAAAGATAAAGTTCAGATCAGAATAGCCTAATATCCAGATTTATAAATCAGTTACATTCTGCTACTTTCAGTTACTTTCAGAATATCTAGCTGTAGGATACTAATAGGAAGACCAGGAATCAATCAATGAATCAAGTTAGATTATAATTAAATATGGACATTTATGTGACATGCTACCGACGATAAACTGTTGAATTGTGAAATATTTAGACAGTTTCAATGACACTTCATACTTCAGTTACAACAAAAATTCTCTAATCCACCTAGAAATACAGAGAAATCACAAGGTATCTAGTTTAAGCTATCAGCAAGTAATTCGAAGAGGATAATTGATCACCCAGATGTTCATCGAAGCGCTATAATGGCGACACTTTCTGGCACTAGTAGGTTAGAGATGTAAGCGTCCAGGATGACAATATGCGTCAACCTTCTTTTTCTTACTTTTTGATCATACACAATCAGATATTAGGTTGTTCACAGGAATTAAAAACACGGCTCGAGTATTACCACATGTGATGAAAAATTGCCACCCGATATATGACATCATCATGCAGGTTTCATGCAAGTATTGCCGCAGTAGTAGATATTCATCTTGGAAGGGTTAGTATTTAAAAATAAATGTTCGCAGTGCTTAATTCTATGAAATGTTTTTTCAGGTAAACAAGTCAGGTAAACAAGTCATAGAAAAATGAATTCGAATCACTGTTATGGGGTCAAAATTGAAAAAAAGCTTTTATTAATGATTCTGGTAGGAGAAAATGTGTAGAATCATAATCTGGATTATTATTTATGGTAGTCTAGATGAATTCGGTGAGCAGCAAACTACTTGAAATAGTGCATTACAAAAAAAGTTCACACGATTTTTAAAATGTAACTGCACGCCGACATCTTGGCCGTCATCTTGGACGTCATCTTGAAAAAAAACTTAAATCTAATTAATTGGTCAATTTTGCCATTACCATAGTTATTGCACCTATTCATCACCATCATTAATTATTACAAATTATAATTATGCCCCTATTAACATTGCAGATATATTCGCTAAAAGGTCTCTTGGGTTGATGGAGTTAAATATGTCCCAAAATTGTTTGGGTATTGTCTAAATGGATTCATTAGTTGAAATGGTGAATAATAAAAGAAAAGTTATCTAAAATAAATAACAAATTTCAACAATTTTCAAAGTATGATTATAAGCCGGTGGCCATCTTGGACGCCATCTTGAATAACTAACCCCATCAGAATCAGTAATCACCTGGTTTGGGGGTATTTTTGCAAGGTCTATTTTAAAATTTCAACTGGACTATAAGGGTATTTTCGGAATCACATATTATTATCTTAAAAAGGTCATACAATTACCTAAAACTAAAACGTGAGACTGCCATTCACCTCAGTCATCAAAGTTATTGCAGTGATTGGTGGTGGATGTCAGCTTGAAATGC